>CM042480.1:63474375-63536324 GCA_023621385.1 Quercus gilva | reverse complement strand
AAGCGAAATTCTTGAACAAAACGTTAGACTTCCATTTTTAACGCCCCACTATGAGGAAGTAATTAGAATCTACTGTTCGGGTTACTCGGTGGGGTGTTTTTAAAATGACAATAACTCTCTTGATTTCCATCGAAAAAATACAAAATTTGTGTTCAAATTCAAACTCTAATTGTGTACTTTCTAAAACATACAGGCCGCTTAAAAAAATTCCTCACGGTTCAACAGTTATTGTCGGAACGATTACCGAAGGTCACTTTTCATCCAATTCTCTAAGCGATTAAGGCTAGTCAATATCAGGCCGCTAACCCTATCATTTACCTAAAGTTTGATTTCGAGATGATTGTTCTCGCGTTATTGGAAAAATATTTCCAAGCCAAATTCATAAACAAAAAGTTAGATTTCCATTTTTTTGGCCCTTCATCGACACATAATTGGAATCCGTAGTTCGGGTAACTCGGTGCGGCAATTTCAAACCAATGTAACTCGCTTGATTTCCCTCGAAAAAGTACAAATTTGTGTTCAAATTGAAGCTATGAATCTGTTCTATCTAGAACATCAGGGCCGCATCTAAAAATTCCGCACCGTTCAAAAGCTATGGTCGAAACGGTTACCGTAGGTGACTTTCAATACATTTTTCTCAGCGATTACGGCTCGTGAATAACTATCCACTAACATGTTTTTTTACCGAAAAATTGAGTTTTAGATGATTGGTCTCGCGATAGAAAAAAAAACATTTCCAAGCGAAACTCGTGAACAAAACGTAAGACTTCCCATTTTTATGCCCCACTATGGACAAATGATTAGAATCTACTGTTCGGGTAACTCGGGTTGGGTGTTTTCAAATGACAATAACTCTCTTGATTTCCATCGAAAAAAATACAAAATTTTTGTTCAAATTCAAGCTTTGATTGTGTACTTTCTAAAACATACAGGCCGCTTAAAAAAATTCCACACCGTTCAACAGCTATTGTCGAACGATTACCGAAGGTCACTTTTCATCCAATTCTCTAAGCGAATAAGGCTCGTCAATATCAGGCCGCTAACCTACCGACTTCACCCCAAAGTTTGATTTCGAGATGATTGTTCTCGCATTATAGGAAAAATATTTCCAAGCCAAATTCACAAACAAAACGTTAGATTTCCATTTTTATGGCCCTCCATCCGACACATAATTGGGAATTCGTAGTTCGGGTAAATAGGTGGGGCAATTTCAAACCAATGTAACTCGCTTGATTTCCACCGAAAAAGTACCAAATTTGTGTTCAAAATTCAAGCTACGAATGTGTTCTATCTAGAACATTCAGGCCGCGTCTAAAAATTCCGTACCGTTCAAAAGCCATGCTCGAAACGGTTACCGTAGGTCACTTTCAATACATTTTCTCAGCGATTGCGGGTCGTGAATAACTAGCCAGTAACATGTTTTTTCACTGTAAAATTGAGTTTTAGATGATTGTTCTCGCGATGTAAAAAAAATATTTCCAAGCGAAATTCGTGAACAAAACATTAGACTTCCAGTTTTGCGCCCCACTATGAGCAAATAATTAGAATCTACTGTTCGGGTTACTCGGTGGGGTGTTTTTAAATGACAATAACTCTCTTGATTTCCATCGAAAAAAAACAAAAATTTGCGTTCAATTCAAACTCTAATTGTGTACTTTCTAAAACATACAGGCCGCTTAAAAAAAATTCCTCACGGTTCAACAGTTATATCGGAACGATTACCGAAGGTCACTTTTCATCCAATTCCTCTAAGCGATTAAGGCTAGTCACTATCAGGCCGCTAACCTATCATTTACCTAAAGTTTGATTTCGAGATAATTGTTCTCCGCGTTATTGGAAAAATATTTCCAAGCCAAATTCATAAACAAAAAGTTAGATTTCCATTTTTTTGGCCCTCCATCCAACACATAATTGGAATCCGTAGTTCGGGTAACTCGGTGGGGGAAATTTCAAACCAACGTAACTCGCTTGATTTCCACCGAAAAAGTACCAAATTTGTGTTCAAATTCAAGCTATGAATGTATTCTATCTAGAACATCCAGGCCGCATCTAAAAATTCCGCACCGTTCAAAAGCTATGGTCGAAACGGTTACCGTAGGTCCCCTTTCAATACATTTTCTCAGCGATTACGGCTCGTGAATAACTATCCACTAACATGTTCTTTTACCAAAAAATTGAGTTTTAGATGATTGGTCTCGCGATAGAAAAAATATATTTCCAAGCGAAATTCTTGAACAAAACGTTAGACTTCCATTTTTACGCCCCACTATGAGGAAGTAATTAGAATCTACTGTTCGGGTTACTCGGTGGGGTGTTTTTAAATGACAATAACTCTCTTGATTTCCATCGAAAAAATACAAAATTTGTGTTCAAATTCAAACTCTAATTGTGTACTTTCTAAAACATACAGGCCGCTTAAAAAAATTCCTCACGGTTCAACAGTTATTGTCGGAACGATTACCGAAGGTCACTTTTCATCCAATTCTCTAAGCGATTAAGGCTAGTCAATATCAGGCCGCTAACCTATCATTTACCTAAAGTTTGATTTCGAGATGATTGTTCTCGCGTTATTGGAAAAATATTTCCAAGCCAAATTCATAAACAAAAAGTTAGATTTCCTTTTTTTTGGCCCTTCATCGACACATAATTGGAATCCGTAGTTCGGGTAACTCGGTGCGGCAATTTCAAACCAATGTAACTCGCTTGATTTCCCTCGAAAAAGTACCAAATTTGTGTTCAAATTGAAGCTATGAATCTGTTCTATCTAGAACATCAGGGCCGCATCTAAAAATTCCGCACCGTTCAAAAGCTATGGTCGAAACGGTTACCGTAGGTGACTTTCAATACATTTTCTCAGCGATTACGGCTCGTGAATAACTATCCACTAACATGTTTTTTTACCGAAAAATTGAGTTTTAGATGATTGGTCTCGCGATAGAAAAAAAACATTTCCAAGCGAAACTCGTGAACAAAACGTAAGACTTCCATTTTTTATGCCCCACTATGGACAAATGATTAGAATCTACTGTTCGGAGTAACTCGGTTGGGTGTTTTCAAATGACAATAACTCTCTTGATTTCCATCGAAAAAAATACAAAATTTTTGTTCAAATTCAAGCTTTGATTGTGTACTTTCTAAAACATACAGGCCGCTTAAAAAAATTCCACACCGTTCAACAGCTATTGTCGGAACGATTACCGAAGGTCACTTTTCATCCAATTCTCTAAGCGAATAAGGCTCGTCAATATCAGGCCGCTAACCTACGATTCACCCAAAGTTTGATTTCGAGATGATTGTTCTCGCATTATAGGAAAATATTTCCAAGCCAAATTCACAAACAAAACGTTAGATTTCCATTTTTATGGCCCTCCATCGACACATAATTGGAATTCGTAGTTCGGGTAAATAGGTGGGGCAATTTCAAACCAATGTAACTCGCTTGATTTCCACCGAAAAAGTACCAAATTTGTGTTCAAATTCAAGCTACGAATGTGTTCTATCTAGAACATTCAGGCCGCGTCTAAAAATTCCGTACCGTTCAAAAGCCATGCTCGAAACGGTTACCGTAGGTCACTTTCAATACATTTTCTCAGCGATTGCGGGTCGTGAATAACTAGCCAGTAACATGTTTTTTCACTGTAAAATTGAGTTTTAGATGATTGTTCTCCGCGATGTAAAAAAAATATTTCCAAGCGAAATTCCGTGAACAAAACGTTAGACTTCCATTTTTACGCCCCACTATGAGCAAATAATTAGAATCTACTGTTCGGGTTACACGGTGGGGTGTTTTAAATGACAATAACTCTCTTGATTTCCATCGAAAAAATACAAAATTTGCGTTCAAAATTAAGCTCTGATTGTGTACTTTCTAAAACATACAGGCCGCTTAAAAAAATTCCTCACCGTTCAACAGTTATTGTCGGAACGATTACCGAAGGGTCACTTTTCATCCAATTCTCTATAGCGATTAAGGCTAGTCAATATCCGGCCACTGACCTATCATTTACCTAAAGTTTGATTTCGAGATAATTGTTCTCGCGTTATTGGAAAAATATTTCCAAGCCAAATTCATAAACAAAAAGTTAGATTTCCATTTTTTTGGCCCTCCATCAACACATAATTGGAATCCGTAGTTCGGGTAACTCGGTGGGGAAATTTCAAACCAACGTAACTCGCTTGATTTCCACCGAAAAAGTACCAAATTTGTGTTCAAATTCAAGCTATTGAATGTATTCTATCTAGAACATCCAGGCCGCATCTAAAAATTCCGCACCGTTCAAAAGCTATGGTCGAAACGGTTACCGTAGGTCCCTTTCAATACATTTTCTCAGCGATTACGGCTCGTGAATAACTATCCACTAACATGTTCTTTTAACCAAAAAATTGAGTTTTAGATGATTGGTCTCGCGATAGAAAAAATATATTTCCAAGCGAAATTCTTGAACAAAACGTTAGACTTCCATTTTTAACGCCCCACTATGAGGAAGTAATTAGAATCTACTGTTCGGGTTACTCGGTGGGGTGTTTTTAAATGACAATAACTCTCTTGATTTCCATCGAAAAAATACAAAATTTGTGTTCAAATTCAAACTCTAATTGTGTACTTTCTAAACATACAGGCCGCTTAAAAAATTCCTCACGGTTCAACAGTTATTGTCGGAAACGATTACCCGAAGGTCACTTTTCATCCAATTCTCTAAGCGATTAAGGCTAGTCAATATCAGGCCGCTAACCTATCATTTACCTAAAGTTTGATTTCGAGATGATTGTTCACGCGTTATTGGAAAAATATTTCCAAGCCAAATTCATAAACAAAAAGTTAGATTTCCATTTTTTTGGCCCTTCATCGACACATAATTGGAATCCGTAGTTCGGGTAACTCGGTGCGGCAATTTCAAACCAATGTAACTCGCTTGATTTCCCTCGAAAAAGTACCAAAATTTGTGTTCAAATTGAAGCTATGAATCTGTTCTATCTAGAACATTCAGGGCCGCATCTAAAAATTCCGCACCGTTCAAAAGCTATGGTCGAAACGGTTACCGTAGGTGACTTTCAATACATTTTCTCAGCGATTACGGCTCGTGAATAACTATCCACTAACATGTTTTTTTACCGAAAAATTGAGTTTTAGATGATTGGTCTCGCGATAGAAAAAAAAACATTTCCAAGCGAAACTCGTGAACAAAACGTAAGACTTTCCATTTTTATGCCCCACTATGGACAAATGATTAGAATCTACTGTTCGGGTAACTCGGTTGGGTGTTTTCAAATGACAATAACTCTCTTGATTTCCATCGAAAAAAATACAAAATTTTTGTTCAAATTCAAGCTTTGATTGTGTACTTTCTAAAACATACAGGCCGCTTAAAAAAATTCCACACCGTTCAACAGCTATTGTCGGAACGATTACCGAAGGTCACTTTTCATCCAATTCTCTAAGCGAATAAGGCTCGTCAATATCAGGCCGCTAACCTACGATTCACCCAAAGTTTGATTTCGAGATGATTGTTCTCGCATTATAGGAAAAATATTTCCAAGCCAAATTCACAAACAAAACGTTAGATTTCCATTTTTATGGCCCTCCATCGACACATAATTGGAATTCGTAGTTCGGGTAAATAGGTGGGGCAATTTCAAACCAATGTAACTCGCTTGATTTCCACCGAAAAAGTACCAAATTTGTGTTCAAATTCAAGCTACGAATGTGTTCTATCTAGAACATTCAGGCCGCGTCTAAAAATCCGTACCGTTCAAAAGCCATGCTCGAAACGGTTACCGTAGGTCACTTTCAATACATTTTCTCAGCGATTGCGGGTCGTGAATAACTAGCCAGTAAACATGTTTTTTCACTGTAA
Organism: Quercus gilva; assembly: GCA_023621385.1. Lineage (NCBI taxonomy): Eukaryota > Viridiplantae > Streptophyta > Magnoliopsida > Fagales > Fagaceae > Quercus > Quercus gilva. Next base: position 63,530,469 of record CM042480.1, on the reverse strand, counting down.
AATTGAGTTTTAGATGATTGTTCTCGCGATGTAAAAAAAATATTTCCAAGCGAAATTCGTGAACAAAACGTTAGACTTCCAATTTTTACGCCCCACTATGAGCAAATAATAGAATCTACTGTTCGGGTTACACGGTGGGGTGTTTTTAAATGACAATAACTCTCTTGATTTCCATCGAAAAAATACAAAATTTGCGTTCAAAATTAAGCTCTGATTGTGTACTTTCTAAAACATACAGGCCGCTTAAAAAAATTCCTCACCGTTCAACAGTTATTGTCGGAACGATTACCGAAGGTCACTTTTCATCCAATTCTCTAAGCGATTAAGGCTAGTCAATATCCGGCCACTGACCTATCATTTACCTAAAGTTTGATTTCGAGATAATTGTTCTCGCGTTATTGGAAAAATATTTCCAAGCCAAATTCATAAACAAAAAGTTAGATTTCCATTTTTTTGGCCCTCCATCAACACATAATTGGAATCCGTAGTTCGGGTAACTCGGTGGGGAAATTTCAAACCAACGTAACTCGCTTGATTTCCACCGAAAAAGTACCAAATTTGTGTTCAAATTCAAGCTATTGAATGTATTCTATCTAGAACATCCAGGCCGCATCTAAAAATTCCGCACCGTTCAAAAGCTATGGTCGAAACGGTTACCGTAGGTCCCTTTCAATACATTTTCTCAGCGATTACGGCTCGTGAATAACTATCCACTAACATGTTCTTTTACCAAAAAATTGAGTTTTAGATGATTGGTCTCGCGATAGAATAAAATATATTTCCAAGCGAAATTCTTGAACAAAACGTTAGACTTCCATTTTTACGCCCCACTATGAGGAAGTAATTAGAATCTACTGTTCGGGTTACTCGGTGGGGTGTTTTTTAAATGACAATAACTCTCTTGATTTCCATCGAAAAATACAAAATTTGTGTTCAAATTCAAACTCTAATTGTGTACTTTCTAAAACATACAGGCCGCTTAAAAAAATTCCTCACGGTTCAACAGTTATTGTCGGAACGATTACCGAAGGTCACTTTTCATCCAATTCTCTAAGCGATTAAGGCTAGTCAATATCAGGCCGCTAACCTATCATTTACCTAAAGTTTGATTTCGAGATGATTGTTCTCGCGTTATTGGAAAAATATTTCCAAGCCAAATTCATAAACAAAAAGTTAGATTTCCATTTTTTTGGCCCTTCATCGACACATAATTGGAATCCGTAGTTCGGGTAACTCGGTGCGGCAATTTCAAACCAATGTAACTCGCTTGATTTCCCTCGAAAAAGTACCAAATTTGTGTTCAAATTGAAGCTATGAATCTGTTCTATCTAGAACATCAGGGCCCGCATCTAAAAATTCCGCACCGTTCAAAGCTATGGTCGAAACGGTTACCGTAGGTGACTTTCAATACATTTTCTCAGCGATTACGGCTCGTGAATAACTATCCACTAACATGTTTTTTTACCGAAAAAATTGAGTTTTAGATGATTGGTCTCGCGATAGAAAAAAAAACATTTCCAAGCGAAACTCGTGAACAAAACGTAAGACTTCCATTTTTATGCCCCACTATGGACAAATGATTAGAATCTACTGTTCGGGTAACTCGGTTGGGTGTTTTCAAATGACAATAACTCTCTTGATTTCCATCGAAAAAAATACAAAATTTTTGTTCAAATTCAAGCTTTGATTGTGTACTTTCTAAAACATACAGGCCGCTTAAAAAAATTCCACACCGTTCAACAGCTATTGTCGGAACGATTACCGAAGGTCACTTTTCATCCAATTCTCTAAGCGAATAAGGCTCGTCAATATCAGGCCGCTAACCTACGATTCACCCAAAGTTTGATTTCGAGATGATTGTTCTCGCATTATAGGAAAAATATTTCCAAGCCAAATTCACAAACAAAACGTTAGATTTCCATTTTTATGGCCCTCCATCGACACATAATTGGAATTCGTAGTTCGGGTAAATAGGTGGGGCAATTTCAAACCAATGTAACTCGCTTGATTTCCACCGAAAAAGTACCAAATTTGTGTTCAAATTCAAGCTACGAATGTGTTCTATCTAGAACATTCAGGCCGCGTCTAAAAATTCCGTACCGTTCAAAAGCCATGCTCGAAACGGTTACCGTAGGTCACTTTCAATACATTTTCTCAGCGATTGCGGGTCGTGAATAACTAGCCAGTAACATGTTTTTTCACTGTAAAATTGAGTTTTAGATGATTGTTCTCGCGATGTAAAAAAAATATTTCCAAGCGAAATTCGTGAACAAAACATTAGACTTCCAGTTTTGCGCCCCACTATGAGCAAATAATTAGAATCTACTGTTCGGGTTACTCGGTGGGGTGTTTTTAAATGACAATAACTCTCTTGATTTCCATCGAAAAAAAACAAAATTTGCGTTCAAATTCAAACTCTAATTGTGTACTTTCTAAAACATACAGGCCGCTTAAAAAAATTCCTCACGGTTCAACAGTTATTATCGGAACGATTACCGAAGGTCACTTTTCATCCAATTCTCTAAGCGATTAAGGCTAGTCACTATCAGGCCGCTAACCTATCATTTACCTAAAGTTTGATTTCGAGATAATTGTTCTCGCGTTATTGGAAAAATATTTCCAAGCCAAATTCATAAACAAAAAGTTAGATTTCCATTTTTTTGGCCCTCCATCAACACATAATTGGAATCCGTAGTTCGGGTAACTCGGTGGGGAAATTTCAAACCAACGTAACTCGCTTGATTTCCACCGAAAAAGTACCAAATTTGTGTTCAAATTCAAGCTATGAATGTATTCTATCTAGAACATCCAGGCCGCATCTAAAAATTCCGCACCGTTCAAAAGCTATGGTCGAAACGGTTACCGTAGGTCCCTTTCAATACATTTTCTCAGCGATTACGGCTCGTGAATAACTATCCACTAACATGTTCTTTTACCAAAAAATTGAGTTTTAGATGATTGGTCTCGCGATAGAAAAAATATATTTCCAAGCGAAATTCTTGAACAAAACGTTAGACTTCCATTTTTACGCCCCACTATGAGGAAGTAATTAGAATCTACTGTTCGGGTTACTCGGTGGGGTGTTTTTAAATGACAATAACTCTCTTGATTTCCATCGAAAAAATACAAAATTTGTGTTCAAATTCAAACTCTAATTGTGTACTTTCTAAAACATACAGGCCGCTTAAAAAAATTCCTCACGGTTCAACAGTTATTGTCGGAACGATTACCGAAGGTCACTTTTCATCCAATTCTCTAAGCGATTAAGGCTAGTCAATATCAGGCCGCTAACCTATCATTTACCTAAAGTTTGATTTCGAGATGATTGTTCTCGCGTTATTGGAAAAATATTTCCAAGCCAAATTCATAAACAAAAAGTTAGATTTCCATTTTTTTGGCCCTTCATCGACACATAATTGGAATCCGTAGTTCGGGTAACTCGGTGCGGCAATTTCAAACCAATGTAACTCGCTTGATTTCCCTCGAAAAAGTACCAAATTTGTGTTCAAATTGAAGCTATGAATCTGTTCTATCTAGAACATCAGGGCCGCATCTAAAAATTCCGCACCGTTCAAAAGCTATGGTCGAAACGGTTACCGTAGGTGACTTTCAATACATTTTCTCAGCGATTACGGCTCGTGAATAACTATCCACTAACATGTTTTTTTACCGAAAAATTGAGTTTTAGATGATTGGTCTCGCGATAGAAAAAAAAACATTTCCAAGCGAAACTCGTGAACAAAACGTAAGACTTCCATTTTTATGCCCCACTATGGACAAATGATTAGAATCTACTGTTCGGGTAACTCGGTTGGGTGTTTTCAAATGACAATAACTCTCTTGATTTCCATCGAAAAAAATACAAAATTTTTGTTCAAATTCAAGCTTTGATTGTGTACTTTCTAAAACATACAGGCCGCTTAAAAAAATTCCACACCGTTCAACAGCTATTGTCGGAACGATTACCGAAGGTCACTTTTCATCCAATTCTCTAAGCGAATAAGGCTCGTCAATATCAGGCCGCTAACCTACGATTCACCCAAAGTTTGATTTCGAGATGATTGTTCTCGCATTATAGGAAAAATATTTCCAAGCCAAATTCACAAACAAAACGTTAGATTTCCATTTTTATGGCCCTCCATCGACACATAATTGGAATTCGTAGTTCGGGTAAATAGGTGGGGCAATTTCAAACCAATGTAACTCGCTTGATTTCCACCGAAAAAGTACCAAATTTGTGTTCAAATTCAAGCTACGAATGTGTTCTATCTAGAACATTCAGGCCGCGTCTAAAAATTCCGTACCGTTCAAAAGCCATGCTCGAAACGGTTACCGTAGGTCACTTTCAATACATTTTCTCAGCGATTGCGGGTCGTGAATAACTAGCCAGTAACATGTTTTTTCACTGTAAAATTGAGTTTTAGATGATTGTTCTCGCGATGTAAAAAAAATATTTCCAAGCGAAATTCGTGAACAAAACGTTAGACTTCCATTTTTACGCCCCACTATGAGCAAATAATTAGAATCTACTGTTCGGGTTACACGGTGGGGTGTTTTTAAATGACAATAACTCTCTTGATTTCCATCGAAAAAATACAAAATTTGCGTTCAAAATTAAGCTCTGATTGTGTACTTTCTAAAACATACAGGCCGCTTAAAAAAATTCCTCACCGTTCAACAGTTATTGTCGGAACGATTACCGAAGGTCACTTTTCATCCAATTCTCTAAGCGATTAAGGCTAGTCAATATCCGGCCACTGACCTATCATTTACCTAAAGTTTGATTTCGAGATAATTGTTCTCGCGTTATTGGAAAAATATTTCCAAGCCAAATTCATAAACAAAAAGTTAGATTTCCATTTTTTTGGCCCTCCATCAACACATAATTGGAATCCGTAGTTCGGGTAACTCGGTGGGGAAATTTCAAACCAACGTAACTCGCTTGATTTCCACCGAAAAAGTACCAAATTTGTGTTCAAATTCAAGCTATGAATGTATTCTATCTAGAACATCCAGGCCGCATCTAAAAATTCCGCACCGTTCAAAAGCTATGGTCGAAACGGTTACCGTAGGTCCCTTTCAATACATTTTCTCAGCGATTACGGCTCGTGAATAACTATCCACTAACATGTTCTTTTACCAAAAAATTGAGTTTTAGATGATTGGTCTCGCGATAGAAAAAATATATTTCCAAGCGAAATTCTTGAACAAAACGTTAGACTTCCATTTTTACGCCCCACTATGAGGAAGTAATTAGAATCTACTGTTCGGGTTACTCGGTGGGGTGTTTTTAAATGACAATAACTCTCTTGATTTCCATCGAAAAAATACAAAATTTGTGTTCAAATTCAAACTCTAATTGTGTACTTTCTAAAACATACAGGGCCGCTTAAAAAAATTCCTCACGGTTCAACAGTTATTGTCGGAACGATTACCGAAGGTCACTTTTCATCCAATTCTCTAAGCGATTAAGGCTAGTCAATATCAGGCCGCTAACCTATCATTTACCTAAAGTTTGATTTCGAGATGATTGTTCTCGCGTTATTGGAAAAATATTTCCAAGCCAAATTCATAAACAAAAAGTTAGATTTCCATTTTTTTGGCCCTTCATCGACACATAATTGGAATCCGTAGTTCGGGTAACTCGGTGCGGCAATTTCAAACCAATGTAACTCGCTTGATTTCCCTCGAAAAAGTACCAAATTTGTGTTCAAATTGAAGCTATGAATCTGTTCTATCTAGAACATCAGGGCCGCATCTAAAAATTCCGCACCGTTCAAAAGCTATGGTCGAAACGGTTACCGTAGGTGACTTTCAATACATTTTCTCAGCGATTACGGCTCGTGAATAACTATCCACTAACATGTTTTTTTACCGAAAAATTGAGTTTTAGATGATTGGTCTCGCGATAGAAAAAAAACATTTCCAAGCGAAACTCGTGAACAAAACGTAAGACTTCCATTTTTATGCCCCACTATGGACAAATGATTAGAATCTACTGTTCGGGTAACTCGGTTGGGTGTTTTCAAATGACAATAACTCTCTTGATTTCCATCGAAAAAAATACAAAATTTTTGTTCAAATTCAAGCTTTGATTGTGTACTTTCTAAAACATACAGGCCGCTTAAAAAAATTCCACACCGTTCAACAGCTATTGTCGGAACGATTACCGAAGGTCACTTTTTCATCCAATTCTCTAAGCGAATAAGGCTCGTCAATATCAGGCCGCTAACCTACGATTCACCCAAAGTTTGATTTCGAGATGATTGTTCTCGCATTATAGGAAAAATATTTCCAAGCCAAATTCACAAACAAAACGTTAGATTTCCATTTTTATGGCCCTCCATCGACACATAATTGGAATTCGTAGTTCGGGTAAATAGGTGGGGCAATTTCAAACCAATGTAACTCGCTTGATTTCCACCGAAAAAGTACCAAATTTGTGTTCAAATTCAAGCTACGAATGTGTTCTATCTAGAACATTCAGGCCGCGTCTAAAAATTCCGTACCGTTCAAAAGCCATGCTCGAAACGGTTACCGTAGGTCACTTTCAATACATTTTCTCAGCGATTGCGGGTCGTGAATAACTAGCCAGTAACATGTTTTTTCACTGTAAAATTGAGTTTTAGATGATTGTTCTCGCGATGTAAAAAAAATATTTCCAAGCGAAATTCGTGAACAAAACGTTAGACTTCCATTTTTACGCCCCACTATGAGCAAATAATTAGAATCTACTGTTCGGGTTACACGGTGGGGTGTTTTTAAATGACAATAACTCTCTTGATTTCCATCGAAAAAATACAAAATTTGCGTTCAAAATTAAGCTCTGATTGTGTACTTTCTAAAACATACAGGCCGCTTAAAAAAATTCCTCACCGTTCAACAGTTATTGTCGGAACGATTACCGAAGGTCACTTTTCATCCAATTCTCTAAGCGATTAAGGCTAGTCAATATCCGGCCACTGACCTATCATTTACCTAAAGTTTGATTTCGAGATAATTGTTCTCGCGTTATTGGAAAAATATTTCCAAGCCAAATTCATAAACAAAAAGTTAGATTTCCATTTTTTTGGCCCTCCATCAACACATAATTGGAATCCGTAGTTCGGGTAACTCGGTGGGGAAATTTCAAACCAACGTAACTCGCTTGATTTCCACCGAAAAAGTACCAAATTTGTGTTCAAATTCAAGCTATGAATGTATTCTATCTAGAACATCCAGGCCGCATCTAAAAATTCCGCACCGTTCAAAAGCTATGGTCGAAACGGTTACCGTAGGTCCCTTTCAATACATTTTCTCAGCGATTACGGCTCGTGAATAACTATCCACTAACATGTTCTTTTACCAAAAAATTGAGTTTTAGATGATTGGTCTCGCGATAGAAAAAATATATTTCCAAGCGAAATTCTTGAACAAAACGTTAGACTTCCATTTTTACGCCCCACTATGAGGAAGTAATTAGAATCTACTGTTCGGGTTACTCGGTGGGGTGTTTTTAAATGACAATAACTCTCTTGATTTCCATCGAAAAAATACAAAATTTGTGTTCAAATTCAAACTCTAATTGTGTACTTTCTAAAACATACAGGCCGCTTAAAAAAATTCCTCACGGTTCAACAGTTATTGTCGGAACGATTACCGAAGGTCACTTTTCATCCAATTCTCTAAGCGATTAAGGCTAGTCAATATCAGGCCGCTAACCTATCATTTACCTAAAGTTTGATTTCGAGATGATTGTTCTCGCGTTATTGGAAAAATATTTCCAAGCCAAATTCATAAACAAAAAGTTAGATTTCCATTTTTTTGGCCCTTCATCGACACATAATTGGAATCCGTAGTTCGGGTAACTCGGTGCGGCAATTTCAAACCAATGTAACTCGCTTGATTTCCCTCGAAAAAGTACCAAATTTGTGTTCAAATTGAAGCTATGAATCTGTTCTATCTAGAACATCAGGGCCGCATCTAAAAATTCCGCACCGTTCAAAAGCTATGGTCGAAACGGTTACCGTAGGTGACTTTCAATACATTTTCTCAGCGATTACGGCTCGTGAATAACTATCCACTAACATGTTTTTTTACCGAAAAATTGAGTTTTAGATGATTGGTCTCGCGATAGAAAAAAAACATTTCCAAGCGAAACTCGTGAACAAAACGTAAGACTTCCATTTTTATGCCCCACTATGGACAAATGATTAGAATCTACTGTTCGGGTAACTCGGTTGGGTGTTTTCAAATGACAATAACTCTCTTGATTTCCATCGAAAAAAATACAAAATTTTTGTTCAAATTCAAGCTTTGATTGTGTACTTTCTAAAACATACAGGCCGCTTAAAAAAATTCCACACCGTTCAACAGCTATTGTCGGAACGATTACCGAAGGTCACTTTTCATCCAATTCTCTAAGCGAATAAGGCTCGTCAATATCAGGCCGCTAACCTACGATTCACCCAAAGTTTGATTTCGAGATGATTGTTCTCGCATTATAGGAAAAATATTTCCAAGCCAAATTCACAAACAAAACGTTAGATTTCCATTTTTATGGCCCTCCATCGACACATAATTGGAATTCGTAGTTCGGGTAAATAGGTGGGGCAATTTCAAACCAATGTAACTCGCTTGATTTCCACCGAAAAAGTACCAAATTTGTGTTCAAATTCAAGCTACGAATGTGTTCTATCTAGAACATTCAGGCCGCGTCTAAAAATTCCGTACCGTTCAAAAGCCATGCTCGAAACGGTTACCGTAGGTCACTTTCAATACATTTTCTCAGCGATTGCGGGTCGTGAATAACTAGCCAGTAACATGTTTTTTCACTGTAAAATTGAGTTTTAGATGATTGTTCTCGCGATGTAAAAAAAATATTTCCAAGCGAAATTCGTGAACAAAACATTAGACTTCCAGTTTTGCGCCCCACTATGAGCAAATAATTAGAATCTACTGTTCGGGTTACTCGGTGGGGTGTTTTTAAATGACAATAACTCTCTTGATTTCCATCGAAAAAAAACAAAATTTGCGTTCAAATTCAAACTCTAATTGTGTACTTTCTAAAACATACAGGCCGCTTAAAAAAATTCCTCACGGTTCAACAGTTATTATCGGAACGATTACCGAAGGTCACTTTTCATCCAATTCTCTAAGCGATTAAGGCTAGTCACTATCAGGCCGCTAACCTATCATTTACCTAAAGTTTGATTTCGAGATGATTGTTCTCGCGTTATTGGAAAAATATTTCCAAGCCAAATTCATAAACAAAAAGTTAGATTTCCATTTTTTTGGCCCTCCATCGACACATAATTGGAATCCGTAGTTCGGGTAACTCGGTGGGGCAATTTCAAACCAATGTAACCCGCATGATTTCCACCGAAAAAGTACCAAATTTGTGTTCAAATTGAAGCTATGAATCTATTCTATCTAGAACATCAAGGCCGCATCTAAAAATTCCGCACCGTTCAAAAGCTATGGTCGAAACTGTTACCGTGGGTCATTTTCAATACATTTTCTCTGCGATTACGGCTCCTGAATAACTATCCACTAACATGTTTTTTTACCGGAAAATTGAGTTTTAGATGGTTGGTCTCGCGATAGAAAAAAAATATTTCCAAGCGAAATTCGTGAACAAAACGTTAGACTTCCGTTTTTATGCCCCACTATGGGCAAATGATTAGAATCTACTGTTCGGGCAACTCGGTTGGGTGTTTTCAAATGACAATAACTCTCTTGATTTCCATCGAAAAAAATACAAAATTTGTGTTCAAATTCAAGCTCTGATTGTGTACTTTCTAAAACATACAGGCCGCATAAAAAAATTCCTCACCGTTCAACAGCTATTGTCGGAACGATCACCGAAGGTCACTTTTCATCCAATTCTCTAAGCGATTAAGGCTAGTCAATATCAGGCCGCTAACCTACGATTTACCCAAAGTTTGATTTCGAGATGATTGTTCTCGCATTATAGGAAAAATATTTCCAAGCCAAATTCACAAACAAAACGTTAGATTTCCATTTTTATGGCCCTCCATCGACACATAATTGGAATCCGTAGTTCGGGTAAATAGGTGGGGCAATTTCAAACCAATGTAACTCGCTCGATTTCCACCGAAAAAGTACCAAATTCGTGTTAAAATTCAAGCTACGAATGTGTTCTATCTAGAACATTGAGGCCGCGTCTAAAAATTCCGTGCCGTTCAAAAGCCATGGTAGAAACGGTTACCGTTGGTCACTTTCAATACATTTTCTCAGCGATTGCGGGTCGTGAATAACTAGCCAGTAACATGTTTTTTCACCGTAAAATTGAGTTTTAGATGATTGTTCTTGCGATATAGAAAAAATATTTCCAAGCGAAATTCGTGAACAAAACGTTAGACTTCCATTTTTACGCCCCACTATGAGCAAATAATTAGAATCTACTGTTCGGGTTACTCGGTGGGGTGTTTTTAAATGACAATAACTCTCTTGATTTACATCGAAAAAATACAAAATTTGCGTTCAAATTCAAACTCTAATTCTGTACTTTCTAAAACATACAGGCCGCTTAAAAAAATTCCTCACGGTTCAAAAGTTATTGTCGGAACGATTACCGAAGGTCACTTTTCATCCAATTCTCTAAGCGATTAAGGCTAGTCAATATCAGGCTGCTAACCTATCATTTACCTAAAGTTTGATTTCGAGATGATTGTTCTCGCGTTATTGGAATAATATTTCCAAGCCAAATTCATAAACAAAAAGTTAGATTTCCATTTTTTTGGCCCTCCATCGACACATTATTGGAATCCGTAGTTCGGGTAACTCGTTGGGGCAATTTCAAACCAATGTTACCCGCTTGATTTCCACCGAAAAAGTACCAAATTTGTGTTCAAATTGAAGCTATGAATCTGTTCTATCTAGAACATCAAGGCCGCATCTAAAAATTCCGCACCGTTCAAAAGCAATGGTCGAAACGGTTACCGTGGGACATTTTCAAAACATTTTCTCAGCGATTACGGCTCGTGAATAACTATCCACTAACATGTTTTTTTACCGGAAAATTGAGTTTTAGATGATTGGTATCGCGATAGAAAAAAAATATTTCCAAGCGAAATTCGTGAACAAAACGTTAGACTTCCATTTTTATGCCCCACTATGGGAAAATGATTAGAATCTACTGTTCGGGTAACTCGGTTGGGTGTTTTCAAATGACAATAACTCTCTTGATTTCCATCGAAAAAAATACAAAATTTGTGTTCAAATTCAAGCTCTGATTGTGTACTTTCTAAAACATACAGGCCGCTTAAAAAAATTCCTCACCGTTCCACAGCTATTGTCGGAACGATCACCGAAGGTCAATTTTCATCCAATTCTCTAAGCGATTAAGGCTAGTCAATATGAGGCCGCTAACCTACGATTTACCCAAAGTTTGATTTCGAGATGATTGTTCTCGCATTATAGGAAAAATATTTCCAAGCCAAATTCACAAACAAAACGTTAGATTTCCATTTTTATGGCCCTCCATCGACACATAATTGGAATCCGTAGTTCGGGTAAATAGGTGGCGCAATTTCAAACCAATGTAACTCGCTTGATTTCCACCGAAAAAGTACCAAATTCGTGTTCAAATTCAAGCTACGAATGTGTTCTATCTAGAACATTGAGGCCGCGTCTAAAAATTCCGTACCGTTCAAAAGCCATGGTCGAAACGGTTACCGTAGGACACTTTCAATACATTTTCTCAGCGATTACGGGTCGTGAATAACTAGCCAGTAACATGTTTTTTCACCGTAAAATTGAGTTTTAGATGATTGGTCGCGCGATATAAAAAAAATATGTCCATGCGAAATTCGTGAACAAAACGTTAGACTTCCATTTTTACGCCCCACTATGAGCAAATAATTTGAATCCACTGTTCGGGTTACTCGGTGGGGTGTTTTGAAATGACAATAACTCTCTTGATTTCCATCGAAAAAATACAAAATTTGCGTTCAAAATCAAGATCTGATTGTGTACTTTCTAGAACATTCAGGCCGCTTAAAAAAATTCCTCACCGTTCAACAGTTATTGTCGGAACGATTACCGAAGGTCACTTTTCATCCAATTCTCTAAGCGATTAAGGCTAGTCAATATCCGGCCTCTAACCTATCATTTACCTAAAGTTTGATTTCGAGATAATTGTTCTCGCGTTATTGGAAAAATATTTCCAAGCCAAATTCATAAACAAAGAGTTAAATTTCCATTTTTTTGGCCCTCCATCAACACATAATTGGAATCCGTAGTTCGGGTAACTCGGTGGGGCAATTTCAAACGAATGTAGCTCGCTTGATTTCCACCGAAAAAGTACCAAATTTGTGTTCAAATTCAAGCTATGAATGTATTCTATCTAGAACATCCAGGCCGCATCCAAAAATTCCGCACCGTTCAAAAGCTATGGTCGAAACGGTTACCGTAGGTCACTTTCAATACACTTTCTCAGCGATTACGGCTCGTGAATAACTATCCACTAACATGTTTTTTTACCGAAAAATTGAGTTTTAGATGATTGGTCTCGCGATAGAAAAAAAATATTTCCAAGCGAAACTCGTGAACAAAACGTTAGACTTCCATTTTTATGCCCCACTATGGGCAAATGATTAGAATCTACTGTTCGGGTAACTCGGTTGGGTGTTTTCAAATGACAATAACTCTCTTGATTTCCATCGAAAAAAATACAAAATTTGTGTTCAAATTCAAGCTCTGATTGTGTACTTTCTAAAACATACAGGCCGCTTAAAAAAATTCCTCACCGTTCAACAGCTATTGTCGGAACGATTACCGAAGGTCACTTTTCATCCAATTCTCTAAGCGATTAAGGCTAGTCAATATCAGGCCGCTAACCTACGATTTACCCAAAGTTTGATTTCGAGATGATTGTTCTCGCATTATAGGAAAAATATTTCCAAGCCAAATTCACAAACAAAACGTTAGATTTCCATTTTTATGGCCCTCCATCGACACATAATTGGAATCCGTAGTTCGGGTAAATAGGTGGGGCAATTTCAAACCAATGTAACTCGCTTGATTTCCACCGAAAAAGTACCAAATTTGTGTTCAAAGTCAAGCTACGAATGTGTTCTATCTAGAACATTCAGGCCGCGTCTAAAAATTCCGAACCGTTCAAAAGCTATGGTCGAAACGGTTACCGTAGGTCACTTTCAATACATTTTCTCAGCGATTACGGGTCGTGAATAACTAGCCAGTAACATGTTTTTTCACCGTAAAATTGAGTTTTAGATGATTGGTCTCGCGATTTAAAAAAAATATTTCCAAGCGAAATTCGTGAACAAAACGTTAGACTTCCATTTTTACGCACCACTATAAGCAAATAATTGGAATCTACTGTTCGGGTTACTCGGTGGGGTGTTTTTAAATGACAATAACTCTCTTAATTTCCATCGAAAAAATACAAAATTTGTGTTCTAAATCAAGCTCTGATTGTTTACTTTCTAAAACATACAGGCCGCTTAATAAAATTCCTCACCGTTCAACAGTTATTGTCGGAACGATTACCGAAGGTCACTTTTCATCGAATTCTCTAAGCGATTAGGGCTAGTCAATATCAGGCCGCTAACCTATCATTTACCTAAAGTTTGATTTCGAGATGATTGTTCTCGCATTATACGAAAAATATTTCCAAGCCAAATTCGTAAACAAAACGTTAGATTTCCATATTTATGGCCCTCCATAGGCACGTAATTGGAATCCGTAGTTCAGCTAGAAAGGTGGGGAAATTTCAAACGAATGTAACTCGCTTGATTTCCACCGAAAAAGTACCAAATTTGTGTTCAAATTCAAGCTATGAATGTGTTCTATCTAAAACATCCAGGCCGCGTCAAAAAATTCCGTACCGTTCAAGAGCTATGTTCGAAACAATAACCGTAGATCACTTTTCAAAACATTTTCTAAGCGATTATGGCTCGTGAATAACTAGCCACTAACATGTTTTTTTACCAAAAAACTGAGTTTGTGATGATTGATCTGGCGATATAAAAAAAATATTTCCAAGCGAAATTCGTGAACAATACGTGAGACTTCCATTTTTATGCCCCTCTATGGGCACATAATTAGAATCTACTGTTCGGGTAACTCGGTGGGGTGTTTTCAAATGACAATAACTCTCTTGATTTCCGTCGAAAAAATACAAAATTTGTGTTCAAATTCAAGCTCTGATTGTTTACTCTCTACAACATACAGGCCGCTTAAAAAAATTCCTCACCGTTCAACAGTAATTGTCGGAACGATTACCGAAGGTCACTTTTCATCCAATTCCCTAGGCGATTAAGGCTAGTCAATATCAGGCCGCTAACCTATCATTTACCTAAAGTTTGATTTCGGGATGATTGTTCTCGCGTTATTGGAAAAATATTTCCAAGCCAAATTCATAAACAAAAAGTTAGAGTTCCATTTTTTTGGCCCTCCATCGACACATAATTGGAATCCGTAGTTCGGCTAACTCGGTGGGGCAATTTCAAACCAATGTAACTCGCTTGATTTCCACCGAAAAAGTACCAAATTTTTGTTCAAATTCAAGCTATGAATCTGTTCTATCTAGAACATGTAGGCCGCATCTAAAAATTCCGCACCGTTCATAAGCTATGGTCGAAACGGTTACCGTAGGTCACTTTCAATACATTTTCTCAACGATTACGGCTCGTGAATAACTATCCACTAACATGTTTTTTTACCGAAAAATTGAGTTTTAGATGATTGGTCTCGCGATAGAAAAAAAATATTTCCAAGCGAAACTCGTGAACAAAACGTTAGACTTCCATTTTTATGCCCCACTATGGGCAAATGATTAGAATCTATTGTTCAGGTAACTCGGTTGGGTGTTTTAGAATAACAATAACTCTCTTGATTTCCATCGAAAAAATACAAAATTTGTATTCAAATTCAAGCTCTGATTGTGTACTTTCTTAAACATACAGGCCACTTAAAAAAATTCCTCACCGTTCAACAGCAATTGTCGGAACGATTACCGAAGGTCACTTTTCATCCAATTCTCTAAGCGATTAAGGCTAGTCAATATCAGGCCGCTAACCTATCATTTACCTAAAGTTTGATTTCGAGATGATTGTTCTCGCGTTATTGGAAAAATATTTCCAAGCCAAATTCATAAACAAAAAGTTAGATTTCCATTTTTTTGGCCCTCCATCGACACATAATTGGAATCCGTAGTTCGGGTAACTAGCTGGGGCAATTTCAAACCAATGTAACTCGCTTGATTTCCACCGAAAAAGTACCAAATTTGTGTTCAAATTGAAGCTATGAATCTGTTCTATCTAGAACATCTAGGCCGCATCTAAAAATTCCGCGCCGTTCAAAAGCTATGGTCGAAACGGTTACCGTAGGTCACTTTCAATACATTTTCTCAGCGATTACGGCTCGTGAATAACTATCCACTAACATGTTTTTTTACCGAAAAATTGAGTTTTAGATGATTAGTCTCGCGATAAAAAAAAAAATATTTTTAAGCGAAATTCTTGAACAAAACGTTAGACTTCGATTTTTATGCCCCACTATGGGCAAATGATTAGAATCTACTGTTCGGGTAACTCGGTTGGGTGTTTTCAAATGACAATAACTCTCTTGATTTCCATCGAAAAAATTCAAAATTTGTGTTCAAATTCAAGCTCTGATTGTGTACTTTCTAAAACATACAGGCCGCTTAGAAAAATTCCTCACCGTTCAACAGCTATTGTCGGAACGATTACCAAAGGTCACTTTTCATCCAATTCTCTAAGCGATTAAGGCTAGTCAATATCAGGCCGCTAACCTACGATTTACCCAAAGTTTGATTTCGAGATGATTGTTCTTGCATTATAGGAAAAATATTTCCAAGCCAAATTCACAAACAAAACGTTAGATTTCCATTTTTATGGCCCTCCATCGACACATAATTGGAATCCGTAGTTCGGGTAAATAGGTGGGGCAATTTCAAACCAATCTAACTCGCTTGATTTCCACCGAAAAAGTACCAAATTCGTGTTCAAATTCAAGCTACGAATGTCTTCTATCTAGAACATTGAGGCCGCGTCTAAAAATTCTTACCGTTCAAAAGCCAGGGTCGAAACGGTTACCGTAGGTTACTTTCAATACATTTTCTCAGCGATTACGGGTCGTGAATAACTAGCCAGTAACATGTTTTTTCACCATAAAATTGAGTTTTAGATGATTGGTCTCGCGATATAAAAAAAATATTTCCAAGCGAAATTCGTGAACAAAACGTTAGACTTCCAATTTTACGCCCCACTATGAGCAAATAATTAGAATCTACTGTTCAGATTACTCGGTGGGGTGTTTTTAAATGACAATAACTCTCTTGATTTCCATCGAAAAAATACAAAATTTACGTTCAAAATCAAGCTCTGATTGTGTACTTTCTAAAACATACAGGCCGCTTAAAAAAATTCCTCACCGTTCAACAGTTATTGTCGGAACGATTACCGAAGGTCACTTTTCATCCAATTCTCTAACCGATTAAGTCTAGTCAATATCCGGCCACTAACCTATCATTTACCTAAAGTTTGACTTCGAGATAATTGTTCTCAGCGTTATTGGAAAAATATTTCCAAGCCAAATTCATAAACAAAAAGTTAGATTTCCATTTTTTTGGCCCTTCATCAACACATAATTGGAATCCGTAGTTCGGGTAACTCGATGGGGCAATTTCAAACCAATGTAACTCGCTTGATTTCCACCGAAAAAGTACCAAATTTGGGTTCAAATTCAAGCTATGAATGTATTCTATCTAGAACATCCAAGCAGCATCTAAAAATTCCGCACCGTTCAGAAGCTATGGTCGAAACGGTTACCGTAGGTCCCTTTCAATACATTTTCTCAGCAATTACGGCTCGTGAATAACTCTCCACTAACATGTTTTTTTACCGAAAAATTGAGTTTTTGATGATTGGTCTCGCGATAGAAAAAAAACATTTCCAAGCGAAACTCGTGAACAAAACGTTAGACTTCCATTTTTATGCCCCACTATGGGCAAATGATTAGAATCTACTGTTCGGGTAACTCGGTTGGGTGTTTTCAAATGACAATAACTCTCTTGATTTCCATCGAAAAAAATACAAAATTTGTGTTCAAATTCAAGCTCTGATTGTGTACTTTCTAAAACATACAGGCCGCTTAAAAAAATTCCTCACCGTTCAACAGCTATTGTCGGAAGGATTACCAAAGGTCACTTTTCATCCAATTCTCTAAGCGATTAAGGCTAGTCAATATCAGGCTGCTAACCTACAATTTACCCAAAGTTTGATTTCGAGATGATTGTTCTCGCGTTATAGGAAAAATATTTCCAAGCCAAATTCACAAACAAAACGTTAGATTTCCATTTTTTTGGTCCTCCATCGACACATAATTGGAATCCGTAGTTCGGGTAAATAGGTGGGGCAATTTCAAACCAATCTAACTCGCTTGATTTCCACCGAAAAAGTACCAAATTCGTGTTCAAATTCTAGCTATGAATGTGTTCTATCTAGAACATTGAGGCCGCGTCTAAAAATTCGTAACGTTCAAAAGCCATGGTCGAAACGGTTACCGTAGGTCACTTTCAATACATTTTCTCAGCGATTACGGGTCGTGAATAACTAGCCAGTAACATGTTTTTTCACCGTAAAATTGAGTTTTAGATGATTGGTCTCGCGATATAAAAAAAATATTTCCAAGCGAAATTCGTGAACAAAACGTTAGACTTCCATTTTTACGCCCCACTATGAGCAAATAAATAGAATCTACTGTTCGGATTACTCGGTGGGGTGTTTTTAAATGACAATAACTCTCTTGATTTCCATCGAAAAAATACAAAATTTGCGTTCAAAATCAAGCTCTGATTGTGTACTTTCTAAAACATACAGGCCGCTTAAAAAAATTCCTCACCGTTCAACAGTTATTGTCGGAACGATTACCGAAGGTCACTTTTCATCCAATTCTCTAAGCGATTAAGGCTAGTCAATATCCGGCCACTAACCTATCATTTACCTAAAGTTTGATTTCGAGATGATTGTTGTCGCATTATAGGAAAAATATTTCCAATCCAAATTCACAAACAAAACGTTAGATTTCCATTTTTATGGCCCTCCATCGACACATAATTGGAATCCGTAGTTCGGGTAAATAGGTGGGGCAATTTCAAACCAATCTAACTCGCTTGATTTCCACCGAAAAAGTACCAAATTCGTGTTCAAATTCAAGCTATGAATGTGTTCTATCTAGAACATTGAGGCCGCGTCTAAAAATTCATACCGTTCAAAAGCCATGGTCGAAACGGTTACCGTAGGTCACTTTCAATACATTTTCTCAGCGATTACGGGTCGTGAATAACTAGCCAGTAACATGTTTTTTCACCATAAAATTGAGTTTTAGATGATTGGTCTCGCGATATAAAAAAAAATATTTCCAAGCGAAATTCGTGAACAAAACGTTAGACTTCCATTTTTACGCCCCACTATGAGCAAATAATTAGAATCTACTGTTCGGATTACTCGGTGGGGTGTTTTTAAATGACAATAACTCTCTTGATTTCCATCGAAAAAATACAAAATTTGCGTTCAAAATCAAGCTCTGATTGTGTACTTTCTAAAACATACAGGCAGCTTAAAAAAATTCCTCACCGTTCAACAGTTATTGTCGGAACGATTACCGAAGGTCACTTTTCATCCAATTCTCTAAGCGATTAGGGCTAGTCAATATCCGGCCACTAACCTATCATTTACCTAAAGTTTGATTTCGAGATGATTGTTCTCGCATTATAGGAAAAATATTTCCAATCAAAATTCACAAAGAAAACGTTAGATTTCCATTTTTATGGCCCTCCATCGACACATAATTGGAATCCGTAGTTCGGGTAAATAGGTGGGGCAATTTCAAACCAATCTAACTCGCTTGATTTCCACCGAAAAAGTACCAAATTCGTGTTCAAATTCAAGCTACGAATGTGTTCTATCTAGAACATTGAGGCCGCGTCTAAAAATTCGTACCGTTCAAAAGCCATGGTCGAAACGGTTACCGTAGGTCACTTTCAATACATTTTCTCAGCGATTACGGGTCGTGAATAACTAGCCAGTAACATGTTTTTTCACCATAAAATTGAGTTTTAGATGATTGGTCTCGCGATATAAAAAAAATATTTCCAAGCGAAATTCGTGAACAAAACGTTAGACTTCCATTTTTACGCCCCACTATGAGCAAATAATTAGAATCTACTGTTCGGATTACTCGGTGGGGTGTTTTTGAATGACAATAACTCTCTTGATTTCCATCGAAAAAATACAAAATTTGCGTTCAAAATCAAGCTCTGATTGTGTACTTTCTAAAACATACAGGCAGCTTGAAAAAATTCCTCACCGTTCAACAGTTATTGTCGGAACGATTACCGAAGGTCACTTTTCATCCAATTCTCTAAGCGATTAAGGCTAGTCAATATCCGGCCACAAACCTATCATTTACCTAAAGTTTGATTTCGAGCTAATTGTTCTCACGTTATTGGAAAAATATTTCCAAGCCAAATTCATAAACAAAAAGTTAGATTTCCATTTTTTTGGCCCTCCATCAACACATAATTGGAATCCGTAGTTCGGGTAACTCGTTGGGGCAATTTCAAACCAATGTAACTCGCTTGATTTCCACCGAAAAAGTACCAAATTTGTGTTCAAATTCAAGCTATGAATGTATTCAATCTAGAACATCCAGGCCGCATCTAAAAATTCCGCACCGTTCAAAAGCTATGGTCGAAACGGTTACCGTAGGTCCCTTTCAATACATTTTCTCAGCGATTACGGCTCGTGAATAACTATCCACTAACATGTTTTTTTTCCAAAAAATTGAGTTTTAAATGATTGGTCTCGCGATAGAAAAAAAATATTTCCATGCGAAATTCATGAACAAAACGTTAGAGTTCCATTTTTACACCCCACTATGAGCAAATAATTAGAATCTACTGTTCGGGTTACTCGGTGGGGTGTTTTTAAATGACAATAACTGTCTTGATTTCCATCGAAAAAATACAAAATTTGTGTTCAAATTCAAACTCTAATTGTGTACTTTCTAAAACATACAGGCCGCTTAAAAAAATTCCTCACGGTTCAACAGTTATTGTCGGAACGATTACCGAAGGTCTCTTTTCATCCAATTCTCTAAGCGATTAAGGCTAGTCAATATCAGGCCGCTAACCTATCATTTACCTAAAGTTTGATTTCGAGATGATTGTTCTCGCGTTATTGGAAAAATATTTCCAAGCCAAATTCATAAACAAAAAGTTAGATTTCCATTTTTTTGGCCCTCCATCGACACGTAATTGGAATCCGTAGTTCGGGTAACTCGGTGGGGGCAATTTCCAACCAATGTAACTCGCTTCATTTCCACCGAAAAAGTACCAAATTTGTGTTCAAATTGAAGCTAAGAATCTGTTCTATCTAGAACATCAAGGCCGCATCAAAAAATTCCGCAGCGTTCAAAAGCTATGGTGGAAACGGTTACCGTAGGTCACTTTCAATACATTTTCTCAGCGATTACGGCTAATGAATAACTATCCACTAACATGTTTTTTTACCGAAAAATTGAGTTTTAGATGACTGGTCTCGCGATAGAAAAAAAACATTTCCAAGCGAAACTCATGAACAAAACGTTAGACTTCCATTTTTATGCCCCACTATGGGCAAATGATTAGAATCTACTGTTCAGGTAACTCGGTTGGGTGTTTTCAAATGACAATAACTCTCTTGATTTCCATCGAAAAAAATACAAAATTTGTGTTCAAATTCAAGCTCTGATTGTGTACTTTCTAAAACATACAGGCCGCTTAAAAAAATTCCTCACCGTTCAACAGCTATTGTTGGAACGATTACCGCAGGTCACTTTTCATCCAATTCTCTAAGCGATTAAGGCTCGTCAATATCAGGCCGCTAACCTACGATTTACCCAAAGTTTGATTTCGAGATGATTGTTCTCGCATTATAGGAAAAATATTTCCAAGCCAAATTCACAAACAAAACGTTAGATTTCCATTTTTATGGCCCTCCATCGACACATAATTGGAATTCGTAGTTCGGGTAAATAGGTGGGGAAATTTCAAACCAATGTAACTCGCTTGATTTCCACCGAAAAAGTACCAAATTTGTGTTCAAATACAAGCTACGAATGTGTTCTATCTAGAACATTGAGGCCGCGTCAAAAAATTCCGTACCGTTCAAAAGCCATGGTCGAAACGGTTACCGTAGGTCACTTTCAATACATTTTCTCAGCGATTGCGGGTCGTGAATAACTAGCCAGTAACATGTTTTTTCACCGTAAAATTGAGTTTTAGATGATTGGCCTCGCGATATAAAAGAAATATTTCCAAGCGAAATTCGTGAACAAAACGTTAGACTTCCAGTTTTACGCCCCACTATGAGCAAATAATTAGAATCTACTGTTCGGGTTACTCAGTGGGGTGTTTTTAAATGACAATAACTCTCTTGATTTCCATCGAAAAAATACAAAATTTGCATTCAAATTCAAACTCTACTTGTGTACTTTCTAAAACATACAGGCCGCTTAAAAAAATTCCTCACGGTTCAATAGTTATTGTCGGAACGATTACCGAAGGTCACTTTTCATCCAATTCTCTAAGCGATTAAGGCTAGTCAATATCAGGCCGCTAACCTATCATTTACCTAAAGTTTGATTTCGAGATGATTGTTCTCCGCGTTATTGGAAAAATATTTCCAAGCCAAATTCATAAACAAAAAGTTAGATTTCCATTCTTTTGGCCCTCCATCGACACATAACTGGAATCCGTAGTTCGGGTAACTCGGTGGGGCAATTTCAAACCAATGTAACCCGCTTGATTTCCACCGAAAAAGTACCAAATTTGTGTTCAAATTGAAGCTATGAATCTGTTCTATCTAGAACATCAATACATTTTCTCAGCGATTACGGCTCGTGAATAACTATCCACTAACATGTTTTTTTTACCGAAAATTGAGTTTTAGATGACTGGTCTCGCGATAGAAAAAAAAAAACATTTCCAAGCGAAACTCCTGAACAAAACGTTCGACTTCCATTTTTATGCCCCACTATGGGCAAATGATTAGAATCTACTGTTCGAGTAACTCGGTTGGGTGTTTTCAAATGACAATAACTCTCTTGATTTCCATCGAAAAAAATACAAAATTTGTGTTCAAATTCAAGCTCTGATTGTGTACTTTCTAAAACATACAGGCCGCTTAAAAAAAATTCCTCACCGTTTAACAGCTATTGTCGGAACGATTACCGAAGGTCACTTTTCATCCAATTCTCTAAGCGATTAAGGCTAGTCAATATCAGGCCGCTAACCTACGATTTACCCAAAGTTTGATTTCGAGATGATTGTTCTCGCATTATAGGAAAAATATTTCCAACCCAAATTCACAAACAAAATGTTAGATTTCCATTTTTATGGCCCTCCATCGACACATAATTGGAATCCGTAGTTCGGGTAAATAGGTGGGGCAATTTCAAACCAATGTAACTCGCTTGATTTCCACCGAAAAAGTACCAAATTCGTGT
Source organism: Quercus gilva (assembly GCA_023621385.1). Taxonomy (NCBI): domain Eukaryota; kingdom Viridiplantae; phylum Streptophyta; class Magnoliopsida; order Fagales; family Fagaceae; genus Quercus; species Quercus gilva. Next base: position 63,507,930 of record CM042480.1, on the reverse strand, counting down.
TCAAATTCAAGCTACGAATGTGTTCTATCTAGAACATTGAGGCCGCGTCTAAAAATTCCGTACCGTTCAAAAGCCATGGTCGAAACGGTTACCGTAGGTCACTTTCAATACATTTTCTCAGCGATTGCGGGTCGTGAATAACTAGCCATTAACATGTTTTTTCACCGTAAAATTGAGTTTTAGATGATTGGTCTCGCGATATAAAAAAAAATATGTCCAAGCGAAATTCGTGAACAAAACGTTAGACTTCCATTTTTACGCCCCACTATGAGCAAATAATTAGAATCTACTGTTCGGGTTACTCGGTGGGGTGTTTTTAAATGACAATAACTCTCTTGATTTCCATCGAAAAAATACAAAATTTGCGTTCAAAATCAAGCTCTGATTGTGTACTTTCTAAAACATACAGGCCGCTTAAACAAATTCCTCACCGTTCAACAGTTATTGTCGGAACGATTACCGAAGGTCACTTTTCGTCCAATTCTCTAAGCGATTAAGGCTAGTCAATATCCGACCTCCCTATCATTTACCTAAAGTTTGATTTCGAGATAATTGTTCTCGCGTTATTGGAAAAATATTTCCAAGCCAAATTCATAAACAAAAAGTTAGATTTCCACTTTTTTGGCCCTCCATCAACACATAATTGGAATCCGTAGTTCGGGTAAGTCGGTGGGGCAATTTCAAACGAATGTAACTCGCTTGATTTCCACCGAAAAAGTACCAAATTTGTGTTCAAATTCAAGCTATGAATGTATTCTATCTAAAACATCCAGGCCGCATCTAAAAATTCCGCACCGTTCAAAAGCTATGGTCGAAACGGTTACCGTAGGTCCCTTTCAATACATTTTCTCAGCGATTACGGCTCGTGAATAACTATCCACTAACATGTTTTTTTTACCAAAAAATTGAGTTTTAGATGATTGGTCTCACGATAGAAAAAAAAATATTTCCTAGCGAAATTCGTGAACAAAACGTTAGACTTCCATTTTTATGCCCCACTATGGGCAAATGATTAGAATCTACTGTTTGGGTAACTCGGTTTGGTGTTTTGAAATGACAATAACTCTCTTGATTTCCATCGAAAAAAAATAAAAAATTTGTGTTCAAATTCAAGCTCTGATTGTGTACCTTCTAAAACATAGTGGCCGCTTAAAAGAATTCCTCACCGTTCAACAGTTATTGTCGGAACGATTACCGAAGGTCACTTTTCATCCAATTCTCTAAGCGATTAAGGCTAGTCAATATCAGGCCGGTAACCTATCATTTACTTAAAGTTTGATTTCGAGATGATTGTTCTCGCGTTATAGGAAAAATATTTCCACGCCAAATTCATACACAAAAAGTTAGATTTCCATTTTTTTGGCCCTCCATCGACAGATAATTGGAATCCGTAGTTCGGGTAACTCGGTGGGGCAATTTCAAATCAATGTAACTCGCCTGATTTCCACCGAAAAAGTACCAAATTTGTGTTCAAATTCAAGCTATGACTGTGTTCTATCTAGAACATCCAGGCCGCGTCTAAAAATTCTGTACCGTTCAAAAGCTATGGTCGAAACAGTTACCGTAGGTCACTTTTCAATACATTTTCTATGCGATTATGGCTCATGAATAACTAGCCACTAATACGTTTTTTTACCGAAAAATTGAGTTTGAGATGATTGATTTCGCGATATAAAAAAAATATTTCCATGCGAAATTCGTGAACAAAACGAGAGACCTCCATTTTTATGTCCCTCTATGGGCACATAATTAGAATCTACTGTTCGGGTAACTCGGTGGGGTGTTTTCAAATGACAATAACTCTCTTGATTTTCATCGAAAAAATACAAAATTTTTGTTCAAATTCAAGCTTTGATTGTGTACTTTCTAAAACATACAGGCTGCTTAAAAAATTCCTCACCGTTCAACAGTTATTGTCGGAACGATTACCGAAGGTCACTTTTCATCCAATTCTCTAAGCGATTAAGACTAGTCAATATTGGGCTGCTAACCTATCTTTTACCCAAAGTTTGATTTTGAGATGACTGATCTCGCGTTATAGAAAAAATATTTCCAAGCCAAATTCGTAAACAAAAGTTTAGATTTCCTTATTTATGGCCCTCCATAGGCACATTATTGGAATCCGTAGTTCGGGTAAGTTGGTGGGGCAAATTCAGACCAATGTAACTAGCTTGATTTCCACCGAAAAGGTACCAAATTTGTGCTCAAATTCATGCTTCGAATGTGTTATATCTAGAACATTGAGGCCGCATCTAAAAATTCCGCACCGTTCTAAAGCTAATGTCGAAACGGTTACCGTACGTCACTTTCAATACATTTTCTCAGCGATTACGGCTTGTGAATAACTAGCCACTAACATAATTTTTTACCGAAAAATTGAGTTTTAGATGATTGGTCTCGCGATATAAAAAAAATATTTCCAAGCGAAATTCGTGAACAAAACGTTAGACTTCCATTTTTATGCCCCACTATGAGCAAATGATTAGAATCTACTGTTTGGGTAACTCGGTGGGGTGTTTTCAAATGACAATTACTCTCTCGATTTCCATTGAAAAAATACAAAATTTGTGTTCAAATTCAAGCTCTGACAGTGTACTTTCATAAACATAGAGGCCGCTTAAAAAAATTCCTCACCGTCCAACAGTTACTGTCGGAACGATTACCGAAGGTCACTTTTCATCCAATTCTCCAAGCGATTAAGGCTTGTCAATATCAGGCCGCTAACCTATCATTTACCCAAATTTTGATTTAGAGATGATTGTTCTCGCTTTATAGGAAAAATATTTCCAAGCCAACTTCATAAACAAAACGTTAGATTTCCACATTTGTGGCCCTCCATAGGCGCATAATTGGAATCCGTAGTTCGGGTAAATAGGTGGGGCAATTTCAAATTAGTGTAACTCGCTTGATTTCCCCCGAAAAAGTACCAAATTTGTGTTGAAATTCAAGCTACGAATGTGTTCTATCTAGAACAATCAGGCCGCGTCTAAAAATTCCGTACCTTTCAAAGGCTATGGTTGAAACGGTTACCGTAGGTCACTTTCAATACATTTTCTCAGCGATTACGGCTTGTGAATAACTGGCCACTAACATGTTTTTTTACCGAAAAATTGAATTTTAGATGATTGGCCTCGCGATATAAAAAAAATATTTCCCAGTGAAATTCGTGAACAAAACGTTAGACTTCCATTTTTACGCCCCACTATGAGCAAATAATTAGAATCTACTGTTCGGGTTACTCGGTGGGCTGTTTTCAAATGACAATAACTCTCTTGATTTCGATCGAAAAAATACAAAATTTGTGTTCAAATTCATGCTCTGATTGTGTACTTTCTAAAACATACAGCCCGCTTAAAAAAATTCCTCACTGTTCTACAGTTACTGTCGGAACGATTACCGAAGGTCACTTTTCATCCAATTCTCTAAGCGATTAAGGCTAGTCAATATCAGGCCGCTAACCTATCATTTACCCAGAGTTTGATTTCGAGATGATTGTTCTCACGTTATAGCAAAAATATTTCCAAGCGAAATTCACAAACAAAACGTTAGATTTCCATTTTTATGGCTCTCCATCTACACATAATTGGAATCCGTAGTTCGGGTAACTCGGTGGGGCAATTTCAAACCAATGTAACTCGCTTGATATCCTCCGAAAAAGTACCAAATTTGTGTTCAAATTCGAGCTATGAATGTGTTCTATCCAGAACATCCAGACTGCGTCTAAAAATTCCGTACCGTTGAAAGGCTATGGTCGAATCAGTTACCGTAGGTGACTTTTCAATACATTTTCTAAGCGATTATGGCTCGTGAATAACTAGCCACTAACATGTTCTTTTACCGAAAACTTGAGTTTGAGATGATTGATCTCGCAATATATAAAAAATATTTCCAAGCGAATTTTGTGAACAAAACGTTAGACTTCCATTTTTAAGCCCCTCTATGGGCACATAATTAGAATCTACTGTTCGGGTAACTCGGTGGGGTGTTTTCAAAGGACAATAACTCCCTTGATTTCCATCAAAAAAATACAAAATTTGTGGCCAAATTCAAGCTCTGATTGTGTACCTTCTAAAACATACAGGCCGCTTAAAAAAATTCCTCACCGTTAAACAGTTATTGTCGGAACGATTACCGAAGGTCACATTTCATCCAATTATCTAAGCGATTAAGCCTAGTCAATATCGGGCCTCTAACCAATCTTTTACCCAAAGTTTGATTTCGAGATGATTGTGCTCGCGTTATAGGAAAAATAGTTCCAAGCCAAATTCATAAACAAAATGTTAGATTTCAATTTTTATGGCCCTCCATCGGCACATAATTGGAATCCGTAGTTCGGGTAACTCAGTGGGGCAATTTCAAACCAATGTAACTCGCTTGATTTCCTCCGAAAAAGTACCAAATTTGTGTTCAAATTCAAGCTGTGAATGTGTTCTATCTAGAACATCTGGGCCGCGTATAAAAATTCCATACCGTTCAAAGGCTATGGTCAAAACAGTTACCAAAGGTCACCTTTCAATAAATTTTCTAAGCGATTATGGCTCGTGAATAACTAGCCAGTAACTTGTTTTTTACCGAAAAATTGAGTTTTAGAGGATTGGACTAGCGATATAAAAAAAATATTTCCAAGCGAAATTCGTGAACAAAACGTTAGACTTCCATTTTTACGCCCCTCTATGGGTACATAATTAGAATCTACTGTTTGGGTAACACGGTGGGGTGTTTTCAAATGACAATAACTCGCTTGATTTCCATCTAAAAAATACAAAATTTGTGTTCAAATTCAAGCTCTGATTGTGTACTTTCTAAAACATACAGGCCGCTTAAAAAAATTCCTCAGAGTTCAACAGTTATTGTCGGAACGATTACCGAAGGTCACTTTTCATCCAATTCTCTAAGCGATTAAGGCATGTCAATATCAGGCCGCTAACCTATCATTTACCCACAGTTTGATTTCGAGATAATTGTTCTCGCGTTATAGGAAAAATATTTCCAAGCCAAATTCATAAACAAAACGTTAGATTTCCATTTTTATGGCCCTACATCGATACATAATTGGAATCCGTAGTTCGGGTAACTCGGTGGGGCAATTTCAAACCAAAGTAACTCGCTTGATTTCCACCGAAAAAGTACCAAATTTGTGTTCAAATTCAAGCTACGAATGTGTTCTATCCAGAACATCTAGGCCGCGTCTAAAAATTCCGTACCATTCAAAGGCCAAGGTCGAAAAAGTTACCGTAGGTTACTTTTCAATACATTTTCTAAGCGATTATGGCTCGTGAATAACTAGCCACTAACATGTTTTTTTACCGAAAAATTGAGTTTTAGATGATTGGTCTTGCGATATAAAAAAAATATTTCCAAGTGAAATTCGTGAACAAAACGTTAGACTTCCATTTTGACGCCCTTCTATGGGCCCATAATTAGAATCTACTGGTCGGGTAACTCGGTGGGGTGTTTTCAAATGGCAATAACTCTCTTGATTTCCTTCGAAAAAATACAAAATTTGTGCTCAAATTGAAGTTCTGATTGTGTACTTTCTAAAACACACAGGCCGCTTAAAAAAATTCGTCACCGTTTAATAGTTATTGTCGGAACGATTACCGAAGGTCACCTTTCATCCAATTCTCTAAGCAATTAAGGCTAGTCAATATCAGGCCGCTAACCAATCTTTTTCCCAAAGTTTGATTTCGAGATGATTGATCTCGCGTTATAGGAAAAATATTTCCAAACCAAATTCATAAACAAAACGTTAGATTTCCATATTTGTGGCCCTCCATAGGCACATAATTGGAATCCGTAGTTCGGGAAAGTTGGTGAGGCAAATTGAAACCAATGTAACTCGCTTGATTTCCGCCGAAAAAGTACCAAATTTGTGTTCAAAATCAAGCCACGAATGTGTTCTATCTAGAACATTGAGGCTGCGTCTAAAAATTCCGTACCGTTCAAAAGCTTTGGTCGAAAAGGTTACCGTAGGTCACTTTCAACACATTTACTCTGCGATTACTGCTCGTGAATAACTAGCCACTAACAGGTTTTTTTACCGTAAAATTGAGTTTTGGATGATTGGTCTCGCGATATAAAAAAAATATTTCCAAGCGAAATTCGTGAACAAAACGTTAGTCTTCCATTTTTACGCCGCACTATGGGCAAATAATTAGAATCTACTGTTCGAGTAACTTGGTGGGGTGTTTTCAAATGACAATAACACTCTTGATTTCCATTGAAAAAATACAAAATTTGTGTTCAAATTCAAGCTCTGATTGTGTACTTTCTAAAACATACATGCCGCTTAAAAAAATTCCTCACCGTTCAACAGTTATCGTCGGAACGATTACCGAAGTTCACTTTTCATCCAATTCTCTAAGCGAATAAGGCTAGTCAATATCAAGCTGCTAACCTATCATTTACCCAAAGTTTGATTTCGACATGATTGTTCTCGCGTTATAGGAAAAATATTTTCAAGCCAAATTCATACACAAAATGTTAGATTTCCAATTTTATGGCCCTCCATCGAAACATAATTGGAATCCGTAGTTCGGGTCACTCGGTGGGGCAATTTCAAACCAATGTAACTCTCTTGATTTCCACCGAAAAAGTACCGAATTTGTGTTCAAATTCAAGCTATGAATGTGTTCTATCTAGAACATCCAGGCCGCGTCTAAAAATTCCGTACCGTTCAAAGGCTATGGTCGAAACAGTTACCGTAGGTTACTTTTCAATGCATTTTCTAAGCGATTATGGCTCCTGAATAACTAGCCACTAGCATGTTTTTTTACCGAAAAATTGAGTTTTAGATGATTGGTTTCGCGATATAAAAAAAATATTTCCAAGCGAAATTCGTGAACAAAACGTTAGACTTCCATTTTTACGCCCCTCTATGGGCACATAATTAGAATCTACTGTTTGGGTAACTCGGTGGGGTGTTTTAAAATGACCATAACTCTCTTGATTTCCATCGAAAAAAGACAAAATTTGTGTTCAAATTCAAGCTCTGATTGTGTACTTTCTAAAACATACAGGCCGCTTAAAAAAATTCTCACAGTTCAACAGTTATTGTCGGAACGATTACCGAAGGTCACTTTTCATCCAAATCTCTAAGCGATTAGGGCTTGTCAATATCAGGCTGCTAACCTATCACTTACCCATAGTTTGATTTCGAGATGATTGTTCTCGTGTTATAGGAAAAATATTTCCAAGCGAAATTCATAAACAAAACGTTAGATTTCCATTTTTATGGCCCTCCATCGACACATAATTGGAATCCGTAGTTTGGGTAACTCGGTGGGGCAATTTCAAACCAATGTAACTCGCTTGATTTCCACCAAAAAAGTACCAAATTTGTGTCCAAATTCAAGCTAAGAATGTGTTCTATCTAGAACATCCAGGCCGCATCTAAAAATTCCGTACCGTTCAAAGGCAATGGTCGAAACAGTTACCGTAGGTGACTTTTCAATACATTTTCTAAGCGTTTCTGGCTCGTGAATAACTAGCCAGTAACATGTTTTTTTACCGAAAAATTGACATTCAGATGATTGATCTCGCGATATAAAAAAAATATTTCCTAGCGAAATTCGGGAACAAAACGGTCGACTTCCATTTTTACGCCCCTATATGGGCACATAATTAGAATCTACTGTTTGGGTAACACGGTGGGGTGTTTTCAAATGACAATAACTCGCTTGATTTCCATCGAAAAAATACAACATTTGTGTTCAAATTCAAGCTCTGATTGTGTACTTTCTAAAACAAACAGGCCGCTTAAAAAAATTCCTCACAGTTCAACAGTTATTGTCGGAACGATTACCGAAGGTCACTTTTCATCCAATTCTCTAAGCGATTAAGGCATGTCAATATCAGGCCGCTAACCTATCATTTACCCACAGTTTGATTTCGAGATGATTGTTCTCGCGTTACAGGAAAAATATTTCCAAGCCAAATTCATAAACAAAACGTTAGATTTCCATTTTTATGGCCCTACATCGATACATAATAGGAATCCGTAGTTCGGGTAACTCGGTGGGGCAATTTCAAACCAATGTAACTCGCTTGATTTCCATCGAAAAAGTACCAAATTTGTGTTCAAATTCAAGCTACGAATGTGTTCTATCTAGAACATCTAGGCCGCGTCTAAAAATTCCGTACCGTTCAAAGGCCAAGGTCGAAAAAGTTACTGTAGGTTACTTTTCAATACATTTTCTAAGCGATTATGGCTCGTGAATAACTAGCCACTAACATGTTTTTTTACCGAAAAATTGAGTTTTAGATGATTGGTCTTGCGATATAAAAAAAATATTTCCAAGTGAAATTCGTGAACAAAACGTTAGACTTCCATTTTGACGCCCTTCTATGGGCACATAATTAGAATCTACTGGTCGGGAAACTCGGTGGGGTGTTTTCAAATGGCAATAACTCTCTTAATTTCCTTCGAAAAAATACAAAATTTGTGCTCAAATTGAAGTTCTGATTGTGTACTTTCTAAAACACACAGGCCGCTTAAAAAAATTCGTCACCGTTCAATAGTTATTGTCGGAACGACTACCGAAGGTCACTTTTCATCCAATTCTCTAAGCAATTAAGGCTAGTCAATATCAGGCCGCTAACCAATCTTTTTCCCAAAGTTTGATTTCGAGATGATTGATCTCGCGTTATAGGAAAAATATTTCCAAACCAAATTCATAAACAAAACGTTAGATTTCCATATTTGTGGCCCTCCATAGGCACATAATTGGAATCCGTAGTTCGGGAAAGTTGGTGGGGCAAATTGAAACTAATGGAACTCGCTTGATTTCCGCCGAAAAAGTACCAAATTTGTGTTCAAAATCAAGCCACGAATGTGTTCTATCTAGAACATCCAGGCCGCGTCTAAAAATTCCGTACCGTTCAAAGGCTATGGTCGAAACAGTTACCGTAGGTCACTTTTCAATGCATTTTCTAAGCGATTTTGGCTCATGAATAACTAGCCACTAGCATGTTTTTTTACCGAAAAATTGAGTTTTAGATGATTGGTCTCGCGATATAAAAAAAATATTTCCAAGCGAAATTCGTGAACAAAACGTTAGACTTCCATTTTTACGCCCCTCTATGGGCACATAATTAGAATCTACTGTTTGGGTAACTCGGTGGGGTGTTTTAAAATGACCATAACTCTCTTGATTTCCATCGAAAAAATACAAAATTTGTGTTCAAATGCAAGCTCTGATTGTGTACTTTCTAAAACACACAGGCTGCTTAAAAAAATTCCTCAGAGTTCAACAGTTATTGTCGGAACGATTACCGAAGGTCACCTTTCATCCAATTCTCTAAGCAATTAGGGCTTGTCAATATCAGGCTGCTAACCTATCACTTACCCATAGTTTGATTTCGAGATGATTGTTCTCGTGTTATAGGAAAAATATTTCCAAGCCAAATTCATAAACAAAACGTTAGATTTCCATTTTTATGGCCCTCCATCGACACATAATTGGAATCCGTAGTTTGGGTAACTCGGTGGGGCAATTTCAAACCAATGTAACTCGCTTGATTTCCTCCAAAAAAGTACCAAATTTGTGTCCAAATTCAAGCTAAGAATGTGTTCTATCTAGAACATCCAGGCCGCATCTAAAAATTCTGTACCGTTCAAAGGCTATGGTCGAAACAGTTACCGTAAGTCACTTTTCAACACATTTTCTAAGCGTTTCTGGCTCGTGAATAACAAGCCACTAACATGTTTTTTTACCGAAAAATTGACTTTTAGATGATTGATCTCGCGATATAAAAAAAATATTTCCTAGCGAAATTCGGGAACAAAACGGTCGACTTCCATTTTTACGCCCCTATATGGGCACATAATTAGAATCTACTGTTCGGGTAACTTGGTAGGGTGTTTTTAAATGACAATAACTCTCTTGATTTCCACCCAAAAAATACAAACTTTGTGCTCAAATTCAAGCTCTGATTGTGTACATTCTAAAACATACAGGCCGCTTAAAAAAATTCCTCACCGTTCAACAGTTATTGTCGGAACGATTACCGAAGGTCAATTTTCATCCAATTCTCTAAGCGATTAAGGCTTGTCAATATCAGGCCGCTAACCTATCGTTTACCCAAAGTTTGATTTCGAGATGATTGTTCTCGCGTTGTAGGAAAAATATTTCCAAGCCAAATTCATAAACAAAACGTTAGATTTCCATTTTTATGGCCCCCCATCGACACATAATTGGAATCCGCAGTTCGGGTAACTCGGTGGGGCAATTTCAAACCAATGTAACTCGCTTGATTTCCATCGAAAAAGTACCAAATTTGTGTTCAAATTCAAGCTACGAATGTGTTCTATCTAGAGCATAGAAGCCACGTCGAAGAATTCCGTACCGTTCAAAAACTATGGTCGAAACGGTTACCGTAGGTCACTTTCAATACATTTTCTCAGCGATTACGGCTTGTGAATAACTAGCCACTAACAGGTTTTTTTACCGAAAAATTGAGTTTTGGATGATTGGTCTTGCGATGTTAAAAAAATATTTCCAAGCGAAATTCGTGAACAAAACGTTAGTCTTCCATTTTTATGCCGCACTATGGGCAAGTAATTAGAATCTACTGTTCGGGTAACTCGTTGGGATGTTTTCAAATGACAATAACTCTCTTGATTTCCATCGAAAAAATACAAAATTTGTGTTCAAATTCAAGCTTTGATTGTGTACTTTCTAAAACATACAGGCCGCTTAAAAAAAATCCTCATCGTTCAACAGTCATTGTCGGAACGACTACCGAAGGTCACTTTTCATCCAATTCTCTAAGCGATTAAGGCTTGTCAATATCAGGTAACTAACGTATCATTTACCCAAAGTTTGATTTCGAGATGATTGATCTCGTGTTATAGGAAAAATATTTCCAAGCCAAATTCATAAACAAAACGTTAGATTTCCATTTTTATGGCCCTCCATCGACACATAATTGGAATCCGTAGTACGGGTAACTCGGTGGGGCAATTTCAAACCAATGTAAGTCGCTTGATTTCCACCAAAAAAGTACCAAATTTGTGTTCAAATTCAAGCTAAGAATGTGTTCTATCTAGAACATCCAGGCCGCGTCTAAAAATTCCGTACCGTTCAAAGGCTACGGTCGAAACAGTTACCGTAGGACACTTTTCAATCCATTTTCAAAGCATTTATGGCTCGTGAATAACTAGCCACTAACATGTTTTTTTACCGAAAAATTGACTTTCAGATGATTGATCTCGCAATATAAAAAAAATATTTCCTAGCGAAATTTGTGAACAAAACGTTAGACTTCCATTTTTACGCCCCTCTATGGGCACATAATTAGAATCTACTGTTCGGGTAACTCGGTAGGGTGTTTTTAAATGACAATAACTCTCTTGATTTCCATCGAAAAAATACAAAATTTGCGCTCAAATTCAAGCTCTGATTGTGTGCTTTCTAAAACGTACAGGCCGCTTAAAAAAATTCCTCACCGTTCAACAGTTATTGTCAGAACGATTACCGAAGGTCACTTTTCATCCAATTCTCTAAGCGATTAAGGCTTGTCAATATCAGGCCGCCAACCTATCATTTACCCATAGTTTGATTTCGAGATGATTGTTCTCGTGTTATAGGAAAAATATTTCCAAGCCAAATTCATAAACAAAACGTTAGATTTCCATTTTTATGGCCCTCCATCGACACATAATTGGAATCCGTAGTTCGGGTAACTCGGTGGGGCAAATTCAAACCAATGTAACTCGCTTGATTTCCACCAAAAAAGTACCAAATTTGTATTCAAATTCAAGCTAAGAATGTGTTCTATCTAGAACATCCTGGCCGCGTCTAAAAATTCCATACCGTTCATAGGCTATGGTCGAAACAGTTACCGTAGGTCACTTTTCAATACATTTTCTAAGCGTTTATGGCTCGTGAATAACTAGCCACTAACAAGTTTTTTTACCGAAAAATTGACTTTCAGATGATTGATCTCGCGATATAAAAAAAATATTTCCTAGCGAAATTCGTGAACAAAACGTTAGACTTCCATTTTTACGCCCCTCTATGGGCACATAATTAGAATCTACTGTTCGGGTAACTCGGTAGGGTGTATTTTATTAACAATAACTCTCTTGATTTCCATCTAAAAATTACAAAATTTGTGCTCAAATTCAAGCTCTGATTGTGTACTTTCTAAAACATACAGGCCGCTTAAAAAAATTCCTCACCGTTCAACAGTTATTGTCGAAACGATTACCGAAGGTAAATTTTCATCCAATTCTCTAAGCGATTAAGGCTTGTCAATATTAGGCCGCTAACCTATCATTTACCCAAAGTTTGATTTCGAGACGATTGTTCTCGCGTTGTAGGAAAAATATTTTCAAGCCAAATTCATAAACAAAACGTTAGATTTCGATTTTTATGGCCCTCCATCGACACATAATTGGAATCCCTAGTTCGGGTAACTCGGTGGGGCAATTTCAAACCAATGTAACTCGCTTGATTTCCACCGAAAATGTACCAAATTTGTCTTCAAATTCAAGCTAAGAATGTGTTCTATCTAGAACATCCAGGCCGCGTCTAAAAATTCCATACCGTTCAAAGGCTATGGTCGAAACAGTTACCGTAGGTCACTTTTCAATGCATTTTCTAAGCGATTAAGGCTCGTGAATAACTAGCCACTAACATGTTTTTTTACCGAAAATTGAGTTCGAGATGATTGATCTCGCAATATATAAAAAAAATTTCCAAGTGAAATTCGTGAACAAAACGTTAGGCTTCCATTTTTAAGCCCCTCTGTGGGCACATAATTAGAATCTACTGTTCGGGTAACTCGGTGGGGTGTTTTCAAAGGACAATAACTCCCTTGATTTCCATCGAAAAAATACAAAATTTGTGTTCAAATTGACGATCTGATTGTGTACCTTCTAAAACCTACAGGCCGCTTAAAAAAATTCCTCACCGTTCAACAGTTACTGTCGGAACGATTACTGAAGGTCACTTTTCATCCAATTCTCTAAGCGATTAAGGCTTGTCAATATCAGGCCGTTAACCTATCATTTACCCAAAGTTTGATTTCGACATGATTGTTCTCGCGTGATAGGAAAAATATTTCCAAGCCAAATTCATAAACAAAACGTTAGATTTCCATTTTTATGGCCCTCCATAGGCACATAATTGGAATCCGTAGTTCGGGTAAGTTGGTGGGGCAAATTCAAACCAATGTAACTCGCTTGATTTCCATCGAAAAAGTACCAAATTTGTGTTCAAATTCAAGCTACGAATGTGTTCTATCTAGAACATCCAGGCCGCGTCTAAAAATTCCATACCGTTCAAAAGCTATGGTCGAAACGGTTACCGTAGGTCCCTTTCAATACATTTTCTCAGCGATTACAGCTCGTGAATAACTAGCCACTAACATGTTTTTTTACCGAAAAATTGAGTTTTAGATGATTGTTCTCGCGATATAAAAAAAATATTTCCAAGCGAAATTCGTGAACAAAACGTTAGACTTCCATTTTTACGCCCCACTATGGGCAAATAATTAGAATCTACTTTTCGGCTAACTCGGTGGGCTGTTTTCAAATGACAATAACTCTGTTGATTTCCATCGAAAAAATACAAAATTTGTGTTCAAATCCAAGCTCTGATTGTGTACTTTCTAAAACATAAAGGCTGCTTAAAAAAAGTCCTCACCGTTCAACAGTTATTGTCAGAACGATTACCGAAGGTCACTTTTCATCGAATTCTCTAAGCGATTAAGGCTAGTCAATATCAGGCCGCTAACCTATCATTTACCCAAAGTTTGATTTCGAGATGATTGTTCTTGCGTTATAGGAAAAATATTTCCAAGCCAAATTCATAAACAAAACGTTAGATTTTCATTTTTATGGCCCTCCATCGACACATAATTGGAATCCGTAGTTCGGGTAACTCGGTGGGGCAATTTCAAACCAACGTAACTTTCTTGACTACCACCGAAAAAGTACCAAATTTTTGTTCAACTTTAAGCTATGAATGTGTTCTATCTAGAACATCTAGGCCGCATTGAAAAATTCCGTACCGTTCAAAGGCTATGGTCGAAACGGTTACCGTAGGTCACCTTCAATACATTTTCTCGACGATTACGGCTTGTGAATAACTAGCCACTAACATGTTTTTTTACCGAAAAATTGAGTTTTACATTATTGGTCTCACGATATAAAAAAAATATTTCCAAGCAAAATTCGTGAACAAAACGTTAGCCTTCCATTTTTACGCCCCACTATGGGAAAATAATTAGAATCCACTCTTTGGGTAACTTGATTGGTTGTTTTCAAATGACAATAACTCTCTTGATTTCCATCGAAAAAATACAAAATTGGTGTTCAAATTCAAGCTATGATTGTGTACTTTCTAAAACATACAGGCCGCTTAAAAAAATTCCTCACCGTTCAACAGTTCTTGTCAGAACCATTACCGACGGTCACTTTTCATCCAATTCTCTAAGCGATTAAGGCTTGTCAATATCAGGCCGATAACCTATCATTTACCCAAACTTTGATTTCGAGATGATTGTTCTCGCGTGATAGGAAAAATATTTCCAAGCCAAAGTCATAAACAAAACGTTAGATTTTCATTTTTATGGCCCCCCATTGACACATAATTGGAATCCGTAGTTCGGGTAACTCGGTGGGGCAATATCAAACCAACGTAACTTTCTGGACTACCACCGAAAAAGTACCAAATTTGTGTTCAAATTTAAGATATGAATTTGTTCTATCTAGAACATCTAGGCCGCGTCGAAAAATTCCGTACCGTTCAAAGGCTATGGTCGAAACGGTTACCGTAGGTTACCTTCAATACAGTTTCTCGGCGATTACGGCTCGTGAATAACTAGCCACTAACCTGTTTTTTTACCGAAAAATTGAGTTTTACATGATTGGTCTCACGATATAAAAAAAAATATTTCCAAGCAAAATTCGTGAACAAAACGTTAGCCTTCCATTTTTACGCCCCACTATGGGCATATAATTAGAATCTACTGTTTGGGTAACTTGATGGGGTGTTTTCAAATGACAATAACTCTCTTGATTTCCATCGAAAAAATACAAAATTGGTGTTCAAATTCAAGCTCTGATTGTTTACTTTCTAAAACATACAGGCCGCTTAAAAAAATTCGTCACCGTTCAACAGTTATTGTCGGAACTATTACCGACGGTCACTTTTCATCCAATTCTCTAAGCGATTAAGGCTTGTCAATATCAGGCCGTTAACCTATCATTTACCCAAAGTTTGATTTCGACATGATTGTTCTCGCATGATAGGAAAAATATTTCCAAGCCAAATTCATAAACAGAACGTTAGATTTCCATTTTTATGGCCCTCCATAGGCACATAATTGGAATCCGTAGTTCGGGTAAGTTCGTGGGGCAAATTCAAACCAATGTAACTCGCTTGATTTCCATCGAAAAAGTACCAAATTTGTGTTCAAATTCAAGCTACGAATGTGTTCTATCTAGAACATCCAGGCCGAGTCTAAAAATTCCATACCGTTCAAAAGCTAAGGTCGAAACGGTTACCGTAGATCACTTTCAATACATTTTCTCAGCGATTACGACTCGTGAATAACTAGCCACTAACATGTTTTTTTACCAAAAAATTGAGTTTTAGATGATTGTTCTCGCGATATAAAAAAAATATTTCCAAGCAAAATTCGTGAACAAAACGTTAGACTTCTATTTTTTCGCCCCACTATGGGCAAATAATTAGAATCTACTATTCGGCTAACTCGATGGGCTGTTTTCAAATGACAATAACTCTGTTGATTTCCATCGAAAAAATACAAAATTTGTGTTCAAATCCAAGCTTTGATTGTGTACTTTCTAAAACATAAAGGTTGCTTAAAAAAAGTCCTCACCGTTCAACAGTTATTGTCAGAACGATTACCGAAGGTCACTTTTCATCGAAATCTCTAAGCGATTAAGGCTAGTCAATATCAGGCCGCTAACCTATCATTTACCCAAAGTTTGATTTCGAGATGATTGTTCTTGCGTTATAGGAAAAATATTTCCAAGCCAAATTCATAAACAAAACGTTAGATTTTCATTTTTATGGCCCTCCATCGACACATAATTGGAATCCGTAGTTCGGGTAACTCGGTGGGGCAATTTCAAACCAACGTAACTTTCTTGACTACCACCGAAAAAGTACCAAATTTGTGTTCAAATTTAAGCTATCAATGTGTTCTATCTAGAACATCTAGGCCGCGTCGAAAAATTCCGTACCGTTCAAAGGCTATGGTCGAAACGGTTACCGTAGGTGACCTTCAAAACATTTTCTCGGCGATTACGGCTCGTGAATAACTAGCCACTAACATGTTTTTTTACCGAAAAATTGAGTTTTACATTATTGGTCTCACGATATAAAAAAAAAATTTCCAAGCAAAATTCGTGAACAAAACGTTAGCCTTCCATTTTTACGCCCCACTATGGGCAAATAATTAGAATCTACTGTTTGGGTAACTTGATGGGGTGTTTTCAAATGACAATAACTCTCTTGATTTCCACCGAAAAAATACAAAATTGGTGTTCAAATTCAAGCTATGATTGTGTACTTTCTAAAACATACAGGCCGCTTAAAAAAATTCCTCACCGTTCAACAGTTATTGTCAGAACCATTACCGACGGTCACTTTTCATCCAATTCTCTAAGCGATTAAGGCTTGTCAACATCAGGCCGTTAACCTATCATTTACCCAAAGTTTAATTTCGAGATGATTGTTCTCGCGTGATAGGAAAATATTTCCAAGCCAAATTCATAAACAAAACGTTAGATTTTCATTTTTATGGCCCTCCATCAACACATAATTGGAATCCGTAGTTCGGGTAACTCGGTGGGGCAATTTCAAACCAACGTAACTTTCTTGACTACCACCGAAAAAGTACCAAATTTGTTTTCAAATTTAAGCTATGAATTTGTTCTATCTAGAACATCTAGGCCACGTCGAAAAATTCCGTATCGTTCAAAGGCTATGGTCGAAACGGTCACTGTAGGTCACCTTCAAGGCAGTTTCTCCGCGATTACGGCTCGTGAATAACTATCCACTAACATGTTTTTTTACCGAAAAATTGAATTTTACATTATTGGTCTCACGATATAAAAAAAAATATTTCCAAGCAAAATTCGTGAACAAATCGTTAGCCTTCCATTTTTACGCGCCACTATGGGCATATAATTAGAATCTACTGTTTGGGTAACTTGATGGGGTGTTTTCAAATGACAATAACTCTCTTGATTTCCATCGAAAAAATACAAAATTGGTGTTCAAATTCAAGCTCTGATTGTTTACTTTCTAAAACATACAGGCCGCTTAAAAAAATTCGTCACCATTCAACAGTTATTGTCGGAACTATTACCGACGGTCACTTTTCATCCAATTCTCTAAGCGATTAAGGCTTGTCAATATCAGGCCGTTAACCTATCATTTACCCAAAGTTTGATTTCGACATGATTGTTCTCGCGTGATAGGAAAAATATTTCCAAGCCAAATTCATAAACAGAACGTTAGATTTCCATTTTTATGGCCCTCCATAGGCACATAATTGGAATCCGTAGTTCGGGTAAGTTGGTGGGGCAAATTCAAACCAATGTAACTCGCTTGATTTCCATCGAAAAAGTACCAAATTTGTGTTCAAATTCAAGCTACGAATGTGTTCTATCTTGAACATCCAGGCCGAGTCTAAAAATTCCATACCGTTCAAAAGTTATGGTCGAAACGGTTACCGTAGGTCACTTTCAATACATTTTCTCAGCGATTACGGCTCGTGAATAACTAGCCACTAACATGTTTTTTTACCGAAAAATTGAGTTTTAGATGATTGTTCTCGCGATATAAAAGAAATATTTCCAAGCTGTTGGAAATTTAGACCCCTTAAACCACAATTAGATTGCGTAGCCTAGATTAATTAGCCAAGTTGTTACTTAGTCAAATTAAACAATTCTAGGTTAAAACAATCAAATAATCATATCATGCATATAAAACATATAAAGCAGCGGAAATAATAAAGAACACAAGATATGATCACCCAGGAAAACCAAACCGGTAAAACCTGGGGAGGATTTTACCCACCGATCCTCAAGGCAAAACGGAATCCACTAAGAAAGAATTGAAGTTCTTACAAAAGGACTTACAAGCTCCCCACTTGACTTCCTAATGCTACCCACCAGTAGTAACTTCCTGACACGACCACGCGCAGGCTCCGAGTCCACGGACTACTTCTTTCTTTGTCTTCCTTCAATCAGGTACAAGCTCCTCACTTGTTAATCTTTAAGTTCCAATGGCAGCAACCAAGTTGATCATCAAGATGTAGAAGAATCTCAACCTTGAAAACCCTAAGTTTATGTGAAGAAAAGCTCCTCAAGGATCTCACAAGAGATTCACACAAACAGCAAATATGAACAACAAAGACTTAGAGAGGTTTGGATACAAAACCCTAATAAGAGGAGGCACAAGAGGCACTCTAATCTCTCTCTGCAAAGTCACAAAAACGTTCTAGGGTTTCCTTATATATAGGAGTGTTTTACTTGATCCCCAAGACGTTTAAATAGAGTTTGGGCTGAACTGGAACTCTGCAGAAAAATAAATCTGTACGTGGTTCGATCGATCGAGTCTAATTTTCGATCGATTGAGACTTACAGATTTAGTCCAATAAATTTTGCAATCACTTGATTCCAATTTTACAAATAAACATACTTTGAGCAAGCCTAAACCTAGACTAAATGTTTTGATCATGGTTTGCCAACAAAATACAAATTGAAGTTCTAATACATTAATTCCTAATTTCTTAGAACCTAACAATCTCCCCCTTTGGCAATCCGTGACAAAACACATCACGAACATGAAATGCTCAAAGTTACAAATAGCCCAATAGAAAGATAATGCTCATAACAACAAATCCAATCTCAACTACTATCCATCAGTTGCAAGTGTAGACAGCAGCAAAATCGAATCAACCTGTATATTCCTGAAACACTCAACAAACGCATAAACGCATGTGTGACAGAAAAACAGTAAACCAACAAAAAACTTCTTGACTTCACAAAACACAAAACAAAGACATATATCATGAATAACTCATAAATATAAATCAATGAGCAGTGAACAAGAAACAGAAATAAAAACATAAGTAAACTAACTCTCCCCCTAACTTAGATACAACAAAAAGTTTTTATTTTCTTCCTTTTCAAAAATAATTTCAACTCCCCCTAAACAAGACAAACATGATTCCCATAAATCAATAATTTCTCCCCCTTTTTGTCACGTATTGACAAAGACAACTCATATAAAGAGTAAACAGTCAACATACGCAATAAAGAATAAGAGAAAATAGAGAATCAAGGGGATACAGAACAAACCAACTCTATAGAAAATAGAGACAGCTCCCCCTATGAACAACACAGGTTAAAAAAAACTTTTCTCCCCCTATGAAAATAGGAAAAACAAAACAAGTTGTGGAAAAAAGAGTTTTGGGAAAAATTAAGGGGGTGGGGAACAGCACCAGTAGGATCAGGAACATCCTCACCAGCAGGACCAAAGTTAAAAACACACAAACCATAGTTAAAAACTAAGGTGAGGATACACATGAAGAAAAAAATATTCTCTCTTTCAATAAAATGCAAACATGGCACTATGTGACCCATAAACAGTTGCATGAGTAGAGAAAATATTTGCACATTGATTATCCATCATATCTTTTAAGAAAAATATTTTCTACAGTTCACACATAAAAAAGGCATATACTAGAAAGTACATAGCTCAAAAATTAATCAATCAATTTTTTGATCAAGTTGAGTACCCAATGTAGCAAAGTGTATGCATGATATGTGTGAAAACAATGAGAGATATGACTGCAAAACTGCAAGATGGATACAGAAATCAGTTCAATGCATGTGAATCCTAAACATAAAAGATGCAAGACAAAATATGTCATGATGCATGCTCTAATGTAGTAAAAAAATTAAGTTCAATTGAGATCAAATTGACAAAATTGGCTTGAGCAGGGAATTTCTACCAAAAACCCCAAAAATTGAAAACCACTTGTTAAAATTTTTAAACAAATTGATGAATTGAGCATTACAAAACACAACTCACAGAGTATAATGCTTAATTACATACAAACAACAAGCCAATTTCATCAAATTCAACTCAATTTCACAAAAGCCCCAATTCTGATCAAGAACAAACCCTTTTAAAAAAGCTTCTCCACGATCTTCGATCGATCGAAAATTACATTCGATCGATCGAATGACACAGTCATTTTGAGACAATTGAGAGCACTTTTTCGATTGATCGAAAAATACATTCGATCGATCGAAATGGGTAGAAACTCACAAAAATTTTGGGAAAAAACACAGTTTTGAAAAAAGCAAATCCAATTTTAAAACAACTCCTCAAAGCATTTGATCAATGAAAACAAAATGCATGAGTATGAAATGATATGCTTTTTCAAAAACCCAAATTTTCAAAAAACAAGTTTCAATTATTTTCTCATTGAGTTTTCTTAAGCAACAAATATGCTGTGCACAAATCTCAAGATATTTTCAAAATTTTCAAACTTGAAACACATTTTGCATTAAAATCAAGGAACTTTTAATCTTGGATGGCCACAACAAAATCACACACAATAAAATGTACCAAGTTTAACAAAGAGTAACTTGTGTAGTGTGTGCAACTAGCAAAAGCTTGAGATACATGTGAGGTGATATGTGAATAGCAATCAATCACAAAGTCTACAAAATTCATCACATAGAATTTAAAAGAGACTATCACCTAAAGAGTTACATCCTATAACTCCCACATCTCCTAGAACAAAAGCTTGCAATCATGTAAGTTTCTTGTATTTTTGCCTCTTATTTATGTGAAATGGCATTCAGCCTAATAGTACACACCGGTTTGAATTAAGTGAATTAGCATCAGGCCTAATAGTACACACCAGTTTTAATTTTAAATGAGGCTACACCTTATGTTCTTTTTGTGCATGTGCTACACTTTCTCGAGCACAAAGTCTTATGATATGCACTAAGGTGTTCATGATTGGCTAGTGAACAGTGGTGAGATGGTTATTTATGCCTTTCTCAAAAGGATCAAGTCCGACAGTCAAATAACATGTGACTTCAAGATCAAGACAAAGTGATTAATAACCACAAACATCTTTCCCACACAACATGCACTACAAAGCTCAAACCAATAAAGTGCAATAAAGTAAGCTCATCCAAGCTAAACAAGGTACATAAACATGTTATGTAAAAATAATATGGCCAATCCTTGATTATAAATCCAAGATCTATAATACAAAACAGAAAAATCTTTTTGGTTTTAACAAACGTTATAACCACTTGTTGAGATTTTGAAAAAAATTTATGACCAAAAACAAAAACACACATTGTGCTAAATGATCAATGCAAATGCAATGCATGATAGTGCTTAACTAAGCTATAGAGGGTACACAAACAAGAAATATTAATTTCTTAATTAACTCATGAGTACATGTACAAACTAGTACATCCTCACACAAAATCAAAAATAGCTTAGCACAAACTATTCAAGTTTCTCCACAATGTCAAGCATGTTCTAAATCAAGAGAGATATGAAAACTCATGTAATCCTCAAGAAAAATAAAACAAGACACAAAATAAAATATTTTTGTCTTTTTGAAAAATTTTCAATGTTTTTGGATTTTTTTTTTAATAAAAAAAAAACAACCTAGAAAAAACAAAACAACCAAAAACAGAAACAAGACATGTCCACAAACATAGAAAGAATTAAAACAGGGACAAGTCAGCAACACTCACCTTGAAGGATCTTTTCTCACCCATATAGCACGAGTCTTCGGCTTTGTAGGTGAAAATCCATGAGAAGCAGAGTGTATTTGAGGAATTACACCAATCTTCTGAGACAGACAAAAATCCTGCAAATTCCTTTCACAAGCCAACAAGCTTAAATTTTTCAAAAGCATATGAAACAATTTATATGGACTTATGGCAGGAGAAATATCATCACATATCCTAGATTGACATACAGAATGCTTAGGTTTCATTTTATGACAATTAGGACGAATGTGACCACGGACACCACAAAAGTGGCAAACATGAACAAATTTAGGAACATCAGTATTCCTAACAGCAAATCTAGTCTCAGGTTTTGGTTTTTGCCTCAACAAAGAACAATTTGGTCTAATATGACCAACAACACCACAATGGTGACAAGTAGGCACAAAAACAGATTTCTTATGCTCTCTAACAGTAGGTTTAGACATAGGTTTAGAAACTTCAGCGTTAACATCAGAACTTTTACCTTTGTCTAACCTAGCAAAATAAGCCTTTTCTTTATTATTCCTCTTGAAAGGAGGGATGTAAACTTTTTCAGTTTTAGGCTTAAGAGAAACAGAAACACTTCTGTTATCATCAGCAGGCTTGGTACTAGTCAAATTTTAAATTTTAGACTTAGATTCAACTAACTCTTGTTCCAAGCTTTTCATCTTCTCATCTTGAGAGGAAATTTGATTTCTCAAAAACTCATTCTTTTTATTAGATTCATCTAATCTAACAAGCAATTCCTCTTTTTCAAGATTAGCCAATTTTAACTCTTCCTTGAATTTCTTAGAAATTTTTAAAGATTTAGATAATTCCTTATGAAGAGTTTCAAAAGCATCAAAAAAATCAACAGAAACAATAGTGTCCTTTTTATTCAAAACATCACAGGCATCAACAAAATCAGCAGAAGTATGAGCAGAAAGACACTTCAAATTATCCATGATAACAGGGGTCAAGGATCAGCTCTTAGATCAAAAGATCTACAACAAGAAGAGCTACCCGCTCTGATACCACTTGTTGGAAATTTAGACCCCTTAAACCACAATTAGATTGCGTAGCCTAGATTAATTAGCCAAGTTGTTACTTAGTCAAATTAAACAATTCTAGGTTAAAACAATCAAATAATCATATCATGCATATAAAACATATAAAGCAGCGGAAATAATAAAGAACACAAGATATGATCACCTAGGAAAACCAAACCGGTAAAACCTGGGGAGGATTTTACCCACCGATCCTCAAGGCAAAACGGAATCCACTAAGAAAGAATTGAAGTTCTTACAAAAGGACTTACAAGCTCCCCGCTTGACTTCCTAATGCTACCCACCAGTAGTAACTTCCTGACACGACCACGCGCAGGCTCCGAGTCCACGGACTACTTCTTTCTTTGTCTTCCTTCAATCAGGTACAAGCTCCTCACTTGTTAATCTTTAAGTTCCAATGGCAGCAACCAAGTTGATCATCAAGATGTAGAAGAATCTCAACCTTGAAAACCCTAAGTTTATGTGAAGGAAAGCTCCTCAAGGATCTCACAAGAGATTCACACAAACAGCAAATATGAGCAACAAAGACTTAGAGAGGTTTGGATACAAAACCCTAATAAGAGGAGGCACAAGAGGCACTCTAATCTCTCTCTGTAAAGTCACAAAAACGTTCTAGGGTTTCCTTATATATAGGAGTGTTTTACTTGATCCCCAAGACGTTTAAATAGAGTTTGGGCTGAACTGGAACTCTGCAGAAAAATAAATCTGTACGTGGTTCGATCGATCGAGTCTAATTTTCGATCGATCGAGACTTACAGATTTAGTCCAATAAATTCTGCAATCACTCGATTCCAATTTTACAAATAAACATACTTTGAGCAAGCCTAAACCTAGACTAAATGTTTTGATCATGGTTTGCAAACAAAATACAAATTGAAGTTCTAATACATTAATTCCTAATTTCTTAGAACCTAACACAAGCGAAATTCGTAAACAAAACGTTAGACTTCCATTTTTACGCCCCACTATGGGCAAATAATTAGAATCTACTATTCGGCTAACTCGGTGGGCTGTTTTCAAATGACAATAACTCTGTTGATTTCCATCGAAAAAATACAAAATTTGTGTTCAAATCCAAGCTCTGATTGTGTACTTTCTAAAACATAAAGGTTGCTTAAAAAAAGTCCTCACCGTTCAACAGTTATTGTCAGAACGATTACCGAAGGTCACTTTTCATCGAATTCTCTAAGCGATTAAGGCTAGTCAATATCAGGCCGCTAACCTATCATTTACCCAAAGTTTGATTTCGAGATGATTGTTCTTGCGTTATAGGAAAAATATTTCCAAGCCAAATTCATAAACAAAACGTTAGATTTTCATTTTTATGGCCCTCCATCGACACATAATTGGAATCCGTAGTTCGGGTAACTCGGTGGGGCAATTTCAAACCAACGTAACTTTCTTGACTACCACCGAAAAAGTACCAAATTTGTGTTCAAATTTAAGCTATCAATGTGTTCTATCTAGAACATCTAGGCTGCGTCGAAAAATTCCGTACCGTTCAAAGGCTACGGTCGAAACGGTTACCGTAGGTCACCTTCAATACATTTTGTCGGCGATTACGGCTCGTGAATAACTAGCCACTAACATGTTTTTTTACCGAAAAATTGAGTTTTACATTATTGTTCTCACGATATAAAAAAAATATTTCCAAGCAAAATTCGTGAACAAAACGTTAGCCTTCCATTTTTACGCCCCACTATGGGCAAATAATTAGAATCTACTGTTTGGGTAACTTGATGGGGTGTTTTCAAATGACAATAACTCTCTTGATTTCCATCGAAAAAATACAAAATTGGTGTTCAAATTCAAGCTATGATTGTGTACTTTCTAAAACATACAGGCCGCTTAAAAAAATTCCTCACCGTTCAACAGTTATTGTCAGAACCATTACCGACGGTCACTTTTCATCCAATTCTCTAAGCAATTAAGGCTTGTCAACATCAGGCCGTTAACCTATCATTTACCCAAAGTTTAATTTCGAGATGATTGTTCTCGCGTGATAGGAAAATTATTTCCAAGCCAAATTCAAAACAAAACGTTAGATTTTCATTTTTATGGCCCTCCATCGACACATAATTGGAATCCGTAGTTCGGGTAACTCGGTGGGGCGATTTCAAACCAACGTAACTTTCTTGACTACCACCGAAAAAGTACCAAATTTGTGTTCAAATTTAAGCTATGAATTTGTTCTATCTAGAACATCTAGGCCACGTCGAAAAATTCCGTATCGTTCAAAGGCTATGGTCGAAACGGTTACCGTAGGTCACCTTCAAGACAGTTTCTCCGCGATTACGGCTCGTGAATAACTATCCACTAACATGTTTTTTTACCGAAAAATTGAGTTTTACATTATTGGTCTCACGATATAAAAAAAAATATTTCCAAGCAAAATTCGTGAACAAAACGTTAGCCTTCCATTTTTACGCCCCACTATGGGCATATAATTAGAATCTACTGTTTGGGTAACTTGATGGGGTGTTTTCAAATGACAATAACTCTCTTGATTTCCATCGAAAAAATACAAAATTGGTGTTCAAATACAAGCTCTGATTGTGTACTTTCTAAAACATAAAGGCCACTTTAAAAAATTCCTCACCGTTCAACAGTTATTGTCGGAACTATTACCGACGGTCACTTTTCATCCAATTCTCTAAGCGATTAAGGCTTGTCAATATCAGGCCGTTAACCTATCATTTACCCAAAGTTTGATTTTGACATGATTGTTCTCGCGTGATAGGAAAAATATTTCCAAGCCAAATTCATAAACAGAACGTTAGATTTCCATTTTTATGGCCCTCCATAGGCACATAATTGGAATCCGTAGTTCGGGTAAGTTGGTGGGGCAAATTCAAACCAGTGTAACTCGCTTGATTTCCATCGAAAAAGTACCAAATTTGAGTTCAAATTCAAGCTACGAATGTGTTCTATCTAGAACATCAAGGCCGCGTCTAAAAATTCCATACCGTTCAAAAGCTATGGTTGAAACGGTTACCGTAGGTCACTTTCAATACATTTTCTCAGCGATTACGGCTCATGAATAACTAGCCACTAACATGTTTTTTTACCGAAAAATTGAGTTTTAGATGATTGTTCTCGCGATATAAAAAAAATATTTCCAAGCGAAATTCATGAACAAAACGTTAGACTTCCATTTTTACGCCCCACTATGGGCAAATAATTAGAATCTACTATTCGGCTAACTCGGTGGGCTGTTTTCAAATGACAATAACTCGGTGGGCTGTTTTCAAATACAGGCCGCTTAAAAAAAGTCCTCACCGTTCAACAGTTATTGTCAGAACGATTACCGAAGGTCACTTTTCATCAAATTCTCTAAGCGATTAAGGCTAGTCAATATCAGGCCGCTAACCCATCATTTACCCAAAGTTTGATTTCGAGATGATTGTTCTTGCGTTATAGGAAAAATATTTCCAAGCCAAATTCATAAACAAAACGTTAGATTTTCATTTTTATGGCCCTCCATCGACACATAATTGGAATCCCTAGTTCAGGTAACTCGGTGGGGCAATTTCAAACCAATGTAAATCGCTTGATTTCCATCGAAAAAGTACCAAATTTGTATTCAAATTCAAGCTAAGAATGTGTTCTATCTAGAACATCCAGGCCGCGTCTAAAAATTCCACACCGTTCAAAGGCTATGGTCGAAACAGTTACCGTAGGTCACTTTTGAATGCTTTTTCTAAGCGATTAAGGCTCATGAATAACTAGCCACTAACATGTTTTTTTACCGAAAATTGAGTTTGAGATGATTGATCTCGCAATATATAAAAAATATTTCCGAGCGAAGTTCGTGAAAAAAATGTTAGACTTCCATTTTTACGCCCCTCTACGGGCACAAAATTAGAATCTACTGTTCGGGTAACTCGGTGGGGTGTTGTCAAATGACAGTAACTCTCTGGATTTCCATCGAAAAAATACAAAATTTGTGTTCAAATTCAAGCTCTGATTGTGTACTTTCTAAAACAGAGAGGCCGCTTAAAAAAATTCCTCACCGTTCAACAGTTATTGTCGCAATGATTACCGAAGGTGACTTTTCATCCAATTCTCTAAGCGATTAAGGCTAGTCAATATCAGGCCTCTAACCAATCTTTTACCCAAAGTTTGATTTCGAGATGATTGTTCTCGCGTTATAGGAAAAATATTTCCAAGCCAAATTAATAAACAAAACGTTAGATTTCCATTTTTATGGCCCTTCATCGGCACATAATTGGAATTCGCAGTTCGGGTAACTCGTTGGGGCATTTTCGATCCAACGTAACTTGCTTGATTTCCACCGAAAAAGTACCAAATTTGTGTTCAAATTCAAGCTGAAAATGTGTTCTATCTAGAACATCAGGCCGCGTCTAAAAATTCCGTACCGTTCAAAGGCTATGGTCGAAACAGTTACCGTAGGTCACTTTTCAATACATTTTCTAAGCGTTTGTGGCTCGTGAATAACTAGCCACTAACATGTTTTTTTACCGAAAAATTGAGTTTGAGATGATTCATCTTGCGATATAAAAAAAATATTTCCAAGCGAAATTCGTGAACAAAACGTTAGACTTCCATTTTTACGCCCCTCTACGGGCACAAAATTAGAATCTACTGTTCGGGTAACTCGGTGGGGTGTTGTCAAATGACAATAACTCTCTTGATTTCCATCGAAAAAATACAAAATTTGTGTTCAAATTCAAGCTCTGATTGTGTACATTCTAAAACATAGGGGCCACTTAAAAAAATTCCTCACCGTTCAACAGTTGTCGTCGGAACGATTACCGAAGGTCCCTTTTCATCCAATTCTCTATGCGATTAAGGCTTGTCAATATCAGGCCACTTACCTATCATTTACACAAAGTTTGATTTCGAGATGATTGTTCTCGCGTTGTAGGAAAAATATTTCCAAGCCAAATTCATAAACAAAACGTTAGATTTCCATATTTATGGCCCCCCGTAGGCACATAATTGGAATCCGTAGTTCAGGTAGGTTGGTAGGGCAAATTCAAACCAATGTAACTCGCTTGATTTCCACCGAAAAACTACCAAATTTTTGTTCACATTCAAGCTACGAATGTGTTCTATCTAGAACATTCAGCCGCGTCTAAAAAGTCCGTACCGTTCAAAAGCTATGGTCAAAACGGTTACCTTAGGTCACTTGCAATACATTTTCTCAGCGATTACGGCTCGTGAATAACTAGGCACTAACATGTTTTTTTACTGGAAAATTGAGTTTCAGATGATTTGTGTCGCGATATAAAAAAAATATTTCCAAGCGAAATTCGTGAACAAAACGTTAGACTTCCATTTTTACGCCCCTCTATGGGCACAAAATTAGAATCTACTATTCGGGTAACTCGGTGGGGTGTTGTCAAATGACAATAACACTCTAGATTTCCATCGAAAAAATACAAAATTTGTGTTCAAATTCAAGCTCTGATTGTGTACTTTCTAAAACAGACAGGCCGCTTAAAAAAATTCCTTACCGTTCAACAGTTATTGTCGGAACGATTACCGAAGGTCACTTTTCATCCAATTCTTTAAGCGATTAAGGCTAGTCAATATCAGCCCTCTAACCAATCTTTTACCCAAAGTTTGATTTCGAGATGATTGTTCTCGCGTTATAGGAAAAATATTTCCAGGCCAAATTCATAAACAAAACGTTAGATTTCCATTTTTATGGCCCTTCATCGGCACATAATTGGAATCCGTAGTTCGGGTAACTCGGTCGGGCAATTTCGATCCAACATAACTCGCATGATTTGCACCGAAAAAGTACCAAATTTGTGTTCAAATTCAAGCTACGAATGTGTTCTATCTAGAACATCCAAGCCGCGTCTAAAAATGCCGTACCGTTCAAAGGCTATGGTCGAAACAGTTACCGCAGGTCACTTTTCAATACATTTTCTAAGCGATTACGGCTCGTGAATAACTAGCCACTAACATGTTTTTTTACCGAAAAATTGAGTTTGAGATGATTGCTCTAGCGATATAAAAAAAATATTTCCAAGCAAAATTCGTGAACAAAACGTTAGACTTCCATTTTTACGCCCCTCAATGGGCACAAAATTAGAATCCACTGTTCGGGTAACTCGGTGGGGTGTTGTCAAATGACAATAACTCTCTTGATTTCCATGGAAAAAATACAAAATTTGTATTCAAATTCAAGCTCTGATTGTGTACATTATAGAACATTGGGGCCGCCTAAAAAAATTCCTCACCGTTCAGCAGTTATTGTCGGAACGATTACCGAAGGTCGCCTTTCATCCAATTCTCAACGCGATTAAGGCTTGTCAATATCAGGCCACTAACCTACCATTTACACCAAGTTTGATTTCGAGATGATAGTTCTCGCGTTGTAGGAAAAATATTTCCAAGCCAAATTCGTAAACAAAACGTTAGATTTCCATATTTATGGCCCCCCGTAGGCACATAATTGGAATCCGTAGTTCGGGTAGGTTGGTAGGGCAAATTCAAACCAATGTAACTCGCTTGATTTCCACCAAAAAAGTACCAAATTTTTGTTCAAATTCAAGCTACGAATGTGTTCTATCTAGAACACTGAGGACGCGTCTAAAAATTCCGTACCGTTCAAAAGTTATGGTCAAAACGGTTACCTTAGGTCACTTGCAATGCATTTTCTCAGCGATTACGGCTCGTGAATAACTAGGCACTAACTTGTTTTTTTACTGAAAAATTGAGTTTTCGATGATTGGTGTCGCGATATAAAAAAAATATTTCCAAGCGAAATTCGTGAACAAAACGTTAGACTTCCATTTTTACGCCCCTCTATGGGCACAAAATTAGAATCTACTGTTCGGGCAACTCGGTGGGGTGTTGTCAAATGACAATAACTCTCTGGATTTCCTTCGAAAAAAATACAAAATTTGTGTTGAAATTCAAGCTCTGATTGTGTACTTTCTAAAACAGAGGGGCCGCTTAAAAAAATTCCTTACCGTTCAACAGTTATTGTCGGAACGATTACCGAAGGTCACTTTTCATCCAATTCTCTAAGCGATTAAGGCTAGTCAATATCAGGCCTCTAACCAATCTTTTACCCAAAGTTTGATTTCGAGATGATTGCTCTCGCGTTATAGGAAAAATATTTCCAGGCCAAATTGATAAACAAAATGTTAGATTTCCATTTTTGTGGCCCTTCATCGGCACATAATTGGAATTCGCAGTTCGGGTAACTCGGAGGGGCAATTTCGATCCAACGTAACTCGCACGATTTCCACTGAAAAAGTACCAAATTTGTGTTCAAATTCAAGCTACGAATGTGTTCTATCTAGAACATCCAGGCCGCGTCTAAAAATGCCGTACCGTTCAAAGGCTATGGTCGAAACAGTTACCGTAGGTCACTTTTCAGTACATTTTCTAAGCGATTACGGCTCGTGAATAACTAGCCATTAACATGTTTTTTAACTGAAAAATTGAGTTTGAGATGATTGCTCTAGCGATATAAAAAAAATAATTCCAAGCGAAATTCGTGAACAAAACGTTAAACTTCCATTTTTTCGCCCCTCTATGGGCACAAAATTAGAATCCACTGTTCGGGTAACTCGGTGGGGTGTTGTCATATGACAATAACTCTCTTGATTTCCATGGAAAAAATACAAAATATGTGTTCAAATTCAAGCTCTGGTTGTGTACATTCTAAAACAGGGAGGCCGCTTAAAAAAATTCCTCACCGTTCAACAGTTATTGTCGGAACGATAACCGAAGGTCACTTTTCATCCAATTCTCAAAGCGATTAAGGCTTTTCAATCTCAGGCCGCTAACCTATCATTTACAAAAAGTTTGATTTCGAGATGATTGTTCTCGCGTTGTAGGAAAAATATTTCCAAGCCAAATTCATAAACAAAACGTTAGATTTCCATATTTATGGCCCACCGTGGGCACATAATTGGAATCCGTAGTTCGCGTAAGGTTGGTAGGGCAAATTCAAACCAATGTAACTCGCTTGATTTCCACCAAAAAAAGTACCAAATTTTTGTTCAAATTCAAGCTACGAATCTGTTCTATCTAGAACATTGAGGCCGCATCTAAAAATTCTGTACCGTTCAAATGCTATGGTCAAAACGTTTACCTTAGGTCACCTGCAATGCATTTTCTCAGCGATTACGGCTCGTGAATAACTAGCCACTGACATGTTTTTTTTACTGAAAAATTGAGTTTTAGATGGTTGGCTGTCGCGATATAAAAAAAATATTTCCAAGCGAAATTCGTGAACAAAACGTTAGACTTCCATTTTTACGCCCCTCTATGGGCACAAAATTAGAATCTACTGTTCGGGTAACTCGATGGGGTGTTGTCATATGACAATAACTCTCTGGATTTCCTTCGAAAAAATACAAAATTTGTGTTCAAATTCAACCTCTGATTGTGTACTTTCTAAAACAGAGAGGCCGCATAAAAAAATCCCTTACCGTTCAACTGTTATTGTCGGAACGATTACCGAAAGTCACTTTTCATCCAATTCTCTATGCGATTAAGGCTAGTCAATATCAGGCCTCTATCCAATCTTTTACCCAAAGTTTGATTTCGAGATGATTGTTCTCGCATTCTAGGAAAAATATTTCCAGGCCTAATTCATAAACAAAACGTTAGATTTCCATTTTTATGGCCCTTCATCGACACATATTTGGAATCCGCAGTTCGGGTAACTCGGTGGGGAAATTTCGATCCAACATAACTCGCTTGATTTCCACCGAAAAAGTACCAAATTTGTGTTCAAATTCAAGCTAAGAATGTGTTCTATCTAGAACATCTAGGCTGCGTCTAAAAATTCCGTACCGTTCAAAGGCTATGGTCGAAAACAGTTACCGCAGGTCACTTTTCAATACAATTTCTAAGCGTTTATGGCTCGTGAATAACTAGCCACTAACATGTTTTTTAACCGAAAAATTGAGTTTGAGATGATTGATCTCGCGATATAAAAAAAATATTTCCAAGCGAAATTCGTGAACAAAACGTTAGACTTTCATTTTTACGCCCCTCTACGGGCACAAAATTAGATTCAACTGTTTCGGGTAACTCGGTGGGGTGTTGTCAAATGACAATAACTCTCTTGATTTCCATCGAAAAAATACAAAAATATGTGTTCAAATTCAAGCTCTGGTTGTGTACATTCTAAAACATGGAGGCCGCTTAAAAAAATTCCTCACCGTTCGACAGTTATTGTCGGAACGATTACCGAAGGTCACTTTTCATCCAATTCTCAAAGTGATTAAGGCTTTTCAATCTCAGGCCGCTAACCTATCATTTACACAAAGTTTGATTTCGAGATGATTGTTCTCGCGTTGTAGGAAAAATATTTCCAAGCCAAATTCATAAACAAAACGTTAGAATTCCATATTTATGGCCCCCCGTAGGCACATAATTGGAATCCGTAGTTCGGGTAGGTTGGTAGGGCAAATTCAAACGAATGTAACTCGCTTGATTTCCACCAAAAAAAGTACAAAATTTTTGTTCAAATTCAAGCTACGAATCTGTTCTATCTAGAACATTGAGGCCAGCGTCTAAAAATTCTGTACCGTTCAAATGCTATGGTCAAAACGTTTACCTTAGGTCACCTGCAATGCATTTTCTCAGCGATTACGGCTCGTGAATAACTAGCCACTAACATGTTTTTTTACTGAAAAATTGAGTTTTTAGATGGTTGGTGTCGCGATATAAAAAAAAATATTTCCAAGCGAAATTCGTGAACAAAACGTTAGACTTCCATTTTTACGCCCCTCTACGGGCACAAAATTAGAATCAACTGTTCGGGAGTAACTCGGTGGGGTGTTGTCAAATGACATTAACTCTCTTGATTTCCATCGAAAAAATACAAAATTTGTGTTCAAATTCAAGCTCTGATTGTGTACATTTTAACACATAGAGGCCGCTTCAAAAAATTCCTCACCGTTCAACAGTTATTCTCGGAACGATTACCGAAGGTCCCTTTTCATCCAATTCTCTAAGCAATTAAGGCTTGTCAATATCAGGCCGCTAACCTATCATTTACACAAAGTTTTGATTTCGAGATGATTGTTCTCACGTTGTAGGAAAAATATAACCAAGCCAAATTCATAAACAATACGTTAGATTTCCATATTTATGGCCCCCCGTAGGCACATAATTGGAATCCGTAGTTCGGGTAGGGTTGGTAGGGCAAATTCAAACGAATGTAACTCGCTTGATTTCCACCAAAAAAGTACCAAATTTTTTGTTCAAATTCAAGCTACGAATGTGTTCTATCTAGAACATTCAGGCCGCGTCTAAAAATTCTGTACCGTTAGAAAGCTATGGTCAAAACGGTTACCCTAGGTCACTTGTAATACATTTTCTATGCGATTACGGCTCGTGAATAACTAGCCACTAACATGTTTTTTTACTGAAAAAGTGAGTTTGAGATGATTGCTCTAGCGATATAAAAAAAATAATTCCAAGCGAAATTCGTGAACAAAACGTTAGACTTCCATTTTTTCACCCCTCTATGGGCAAAAAATTAGAATCTACTGTTCGGGCAACTCGGTGGGGTGTTGTCAACTGACAATAACTCTCTGGATTTCCTTTGAAAAAATACAAAATTTGTGTTCAAATTCAAGCTTTGATTGTGTACTTTCTAAAACAGAGAGGCCGCTTAAAAAAATTCCTTACCGTTCAACAGTTATTGTCGGAACGATTACCGAAGGTTACTTTTCATCCAATTCTCTAAGCGATTAA
>CM042480.1:63448206-63473875 GCA_023621385.1 Quercus gilva | reverse complement strand
TCGGAACGATTACCGAAGGTCACTTTTCATCCAATTCTCTAAGCGATTAAGGCATGTCAATATCAGGCCGCTAACCCTATCATTTACCCATAGTTTAATTTCGAGATGATTGTTCTCGCGTTATAGTAAAAATATTTCCAAGCCAAATTCATAAACAAAACGTTAGATTTCAATTTTTATGGCCCTCCATCGACACATAATTGGAATCCGTAGTTCGGGTAACTCGGTGGGGCAATTTCAAACCAATGTAACTCGCTTGATTTCCACAAAAAAGTACCAAATTTGTGTTCAAATTCAAGCTAAGAATGTGTTCTATCTAGAACATCCAGGCCGCCTCTAAAAATTCCATACCGTTCAAAGGCAATGGTCGAAACAGTTACCGTAGGTCACTTTTCAATAAATTTTCTCAGCGTTTCTAGCTCGTGAATAACTAGCCACTAACAGGTTTTTTTCCGAAAAATTGACTTTCAGATGATTGATCTCGCTATATAAAAAAATATTTCCTAGCGAAATTCGTGAACAAAACGTTCGGCTTCCATTTTTACGCCCCTCTATCGGCACATAATTAGAATCTACTGTTCGGGGTAACTCGGTAGGGTGTTTTTCAATGACAATAACTCTCTTGATTTCCATCGAAAAAAATACAAAATTTGTGCTCAAATTCAAGCTCTGATTGTGTACTTTCTAAAACGTACCGGCCGCTTAAAAAAATTCCTCGCCGTTCAACAGTTATTCACGGAACGATTACCGAAGGTCACTTTTCATCCAATTCTCTAAGCGATTAAGGCTTGTCAATATCAGGCCGCTAACCTATCATTTACCCAAAGTTTGATTTCGAGACGATTGTTCTCGCGTTGTAGGAAAAATATTTCCAAGCCAAATTCATAAACAAAACGTTAGATTTCCATTTTTACGGCCCTCCATCGGCACATAATTGGAATCCGTAGTTCGGGTAACTTGGTGGGGCAATTTCAAACCAATGTAACTCGCATGATTTCCATCGAAAAAGTACCAAATTTGTGTTCAAATTCAAGCTACGAATGTGTTCTATCTAGAGCATAAATGCCGCGTCGAAGAATTCCGTACCGTTCAAAAACTATGGTTGAAACGGTTACCGTAGGTCACTTTCATTACATTCTCTCAGCGATTACGGCTCGTGAATAACTAGCCACTAACAGGTTTTTTTACCGAAAAATTGAGTTTTGGATTATTGGTCTCGCGATATAAAAAAAATATTTCCAAGCGAAATTCGTGAACAAAACATTAGTCTTCCATTTTTACGCCGCACTATGGGCAAGTGATTAGAATCTACTGTTCGGGTAACTCGTTGGGATGTTTTCAAACGACAATAACTCCCTTGATTTCCTTCGAAAAAATACAAAATTTGTGTTCAAATTCAAGCTCTGATTGTGTACTTTCAAAAACATACAGGCCGCTTAAAAAAATTCCTCACCGTTCAACAGTTATTGTCGGAACGATTACCGAAGGTCACTTTTCATCCAATTCTCTTAGCGATTCAGGCTAGCAAATATCAGGCCGCTAACCTATTATTTACCCAAAGTTTTATTTCGAGATGATTGATCTCGTGTTATAGGAAAAATATTTCCAAGCCAAATTCATAAACAAAACGTTAGATTTCCATTTTTATGGCCCTCCATCGACACATAATTGGAATCCGTAGTACGGGTAACTCGGTGGGGCAATTTCAAATCAATGTAACTCGCTTGATTTCCAGCAAAAAAGTACCAAATTTGTGTTCAAATTCAAGCTAAGAATGTGTTCTGTCTAGAACATCCAGGCCGCGTCTAAAAATTCCGTACCGTTCAAAGGCCACGGTCGAAACAGTTACCGTAGGTCACTTTTCAATACATTTTCTAAGCGTTTATGGCTCGTGAATAACTAGCCACTAACATGTTTTTTTACTGAAAAATTGACTTTCAGATGATTGATCTCGCGATATAAAAAAATATTTCCTAGCGAAATTCGTGAACAAAACGTTAGACTTCCATTTTTACGCCCCTCTATGGGCACATAATTAGAATCTACTGTTCGGGTAACTCGGTGGGGTGTTTTCAAATGACAATATCTCTCTTGATTTCCATCGAAAAAATACAAAATCTGTGTTCAAATTCAAGCTCTAATTGTTTACTTTTTAAAACATACAGGCCACTTAAAAAAATTTCTCACCGTTCAACAGTTATTGTCGGAGCGATTACCGAAGGTCACTTTTCATCCAATCCTCTAAGCGATTAAGGCTAGTCAATATCAGGCCGCTAACCTATCATTTACCCATAGTTTGATTTCGAGATGATTGATCTCGTGTTATTGGAAAAATATTTCCAAGCCAAATTCATAAACAAAACGTTAGATTTCCATTTTTATGGCCCTCCATCGACACATAATTGGAATCCGGTAGTACAGGTAACTCGGTGGGGGCAATTTCAAACCAATGTAACTCGCTTGATTTCCAGCAAAAAAGTACCAAATTTGTGTTCAAACTCAAGGTAAGAATGTGTTCTATCTAGAACATCCAGGCCGCGTCTAAAAATTCCGTACCTGTTCAAAGGCTATGGTCGAAACAGTTACCGTAGGTCACTTTTCAATACATTTTCTAAGCGTTTATGGCTCGTGAATAACTAGCCACTAACATGTTTTTTTACCGAAAAATTGACTTTCAGATGATTGATCTCGCGATATAAAAAAAAATATTTCCTAGCGAAATTCGGGAACAAAATGTTAGACTTCCATTTTTACGCCCCTCTATGGGCACATAATTAGAATATACTGTTCGGGTAACTCGGTAGGGTGTTTTTAAATGACAATAACTCTCTTGATTTCCAACGAAAAAATACAGAATTTGTGCTCAAAGTCCAGCTCTGATTGTGTACTTTCTAAAACGTACAGGTCGCTTAAAAAAATTCCTCACCGTTCAACAGTTATTGTCGGAACGATTACCGAAGGTCACTTTTCATCCAATTCTCTAAGCGATTAAGGCATGTCAATATCAGGCCGCTAACCTATCATTTACCCAAAGTTTGATTTCGAGACGATTGTTCTCGCGTTGTAGGAAAAATATTTCCAAGCCAAATTCATAAACAAAACGTTAGATTTCCATTTTTATGGCCCTCCATCGGCACATAATTGGAATCCGTAGTTCGGGTAACTCGGTGGGGCAATTTCAAACCAATGTAAC
This sequence comes from Quercus gilva, assembly GCA_023621385.1. Classification (NCBI taxonomy): domain Eukaryota; kingdom Viridiplantae; phylum Streptophyta; class Magnoliopsida; order Fagales; family Fagaceae; genus Quercus; species Quercus gilva. Next base: position 63,470,682 of record CM042480.1, on the reverse strand, counting down.
TCGCTTGATTTCCAGCTAAAAAGTACCAAATTTGTGTTCAAATTCAAGCTGTGAATGTGTTCTATCTAGAACATCCTGGCCGCGTCTAAAAATTCCGTACCGTTCAAAGGCTATGGTCGAAACAGTTACCGTAGGTTACTTTTCAATCCATTTTCTAAGCGTTTATGGCTCGTGAATAACTAGCCACTAACATGTTTTTTTACCGAGAAATTGAGCTTGAGATGATTGGTCTCGCGATATAAAAAAAATATTTCCAAGCGAAATTCGTGAACAAAACATTAGACTTCCATTTTTACGCCCCTCTATGGGCACATAATTAGAATCTACTGTTCGGGTAACTCGGTGGGGTGTTTTCAAATGACAATATCTCTCTTGATTTCCATCGAAAAAATACAAAATCTGTGTTCAAATTCAAGCTCTAATTGTTTACTTTTTAAAACATACAGGCCACTTAAAAAAATTTCTCACCGTTGAACAGTTATTGTCGGAGCGATTACCGAAGGTCACTTTTCATCCAATCCTCAAAGCGATTAAGGCTTGTCAATATCAGGCCGCTAACCTATCATTTACCCAAAGTTTGATTTCGAGATGATTGATCTCGTGTTATTGGAAAAATATTTCCAAGCCAAATTCATAAACAAAACGTTAGATTTCCATTTTTATGGCCCTCCATCGACACATAATTGGAATCCGTAGTACAGGTAACTCGGTGGGGCAATTTCAAACCAATGTAACTCGCTTGATTTCCAGCAAAAAAGTACCAAATTTGTCTTCAAATTCAAGCTAAGAATGTGTTCTATCTAGAACATCCAGGCCGCGTCTAAAAATTCCGTACTGTTCAAAGGCTATGGTCGAAACAATTACCGTAGGTCACTTTTCAATACATTTTCTAAGCGTTTATGGCTCGTGAATAACTAGCCACTAACATGTTTTTTTACCGAAAAATTGACTTTCAGATGATTGATCTCGCGATATAAAAAAAATATTTCCTAGCGAAATTCGGGAACAAAATGTTAGACTTCCATTTTTACGCCCCTCTATGGGCACATAATTAGAATATACTGTTCGGGTAACTCGGTAGGGTGTTTTTAAATGACAATAACTCTCTTGATTTCCATCGAAAAAATACAAAATTTGTGCTCAAAGTCCAGCTCTGATTGTGTACTTTCTAAAACGTACAGGCCGCTTAAAAAAATTCCTCACCGTTCAACAGTTATTGTCGGAACGATTACCGAAGGTCACTTTTCATCCAATTCTCTAAGCGATTAAGGCATGTCAATATCAGGCCGCTAACCTATCATTTACCCAAAGTTTGATTTCGAGACGATTGTTCTCGCGTTGTAGGAAAAATATTTCCAAGCCAAATTCATAAACAAAACGTTAGATTTCCATTTTTATGGCCCTCCATCGGCACATAATTGGAATCCGTAGTTCGGGTAACTTGGTGGGGCAATTTCAAACCAATCTAACTCGCTAGATTTCCTCCGAAAAAGTATCAAATTTGTGTTCAAATTCAAGCTGTGAATGTGTTCTATCTAGAACATCCTGGCCGCGTCTAAAAATTCCGTACCGTTCAAAGGCTATGGTCGAAACAGTTACCAAAGGTCACTTTTCAATACATTTTCTAAGCGATTATGGCTCGTGAATAACTAGCCACTAACATGTTTTTTTACCGAGAAATTGAGCTTTAGATGATTGGTCTCGCGATATAAAAAAAATATTTCCAAGCGAAATTCGTGAACAAAACATTAGACTTCCATTTTTACGCCCCTCTATGGGCACATAATTAGAATCTACTGTTCGGGTAACTCGGTGGGGTGTTTTCAAATGACAATATCTATCTTGATTTCCATCGAAAAAATACAAAATCTGTGTTCAAATTCAAGCTCTAATTGTTTACTTCTTAAAACATATAGGCCACTTAAAAAAATTTCTCACCGTTCAACAGTTATTGTCGGAGCGATTACCGAAGGTCACTTTTCATCCAATCCTCTAAGCGATTAAGGCTTGTCAATATCAGGCCGCTAACCTATCATTTACCCAAAGTTTGATTTCGAGATGATTGATCTCGTGTTATTGGAAAAATATTTCCAAGCCAAATTCATAAACAAAACATTAGATTTCCATTTTTATGGCCCTCCATCGACACATAATTGGAATCCGTAGTACAGGTAACTCGGTGGGGCAATTTCAAACCAATGTAACTCGCTTGATTTCCAGCAAAAAAGTACCAAATTTGTGTTCAAATTCAAGCTAAGAATGTGTTCTATCTAGAACATCCAGGCCGCGTCTAAAAATTCCGTACTGTTCAAAGGCTATGGTCGAAACAGTTACCGTAGGTCACTTTTCAATACATTTTCTAAGCGTTTATGGCTCGTGAATAACTAGCCACTAACATGTTTTTTTACCGAAAAATTGACTTTCAGATGATTGATTTCACGATATAAAAAAAATATTTCCTAGCGAAATTCGGGAACAAAATGTTAGACTTCCATTTTTACGCCCCTCTATGGGCACATAATTAGAATATACTGTTCGGGGTAACTCGGTAGGGTGTTTTTAAATGACAATAACTCTCTTGATTTCCATCGAAAAAATACAAAATTTGTGCTCAAAGTCCAGCTCTGATTGTGTACTTTCTAAAACGTACAGGCCGCTTAAAAAAATTCCTCACCGTTCAACAGTTATTGTCGGAACGATTACCGAAGGTCACTTTTCATCCAATTCTCTAAGCGATTAAGGCATGTCAATATCAGGCCGCTAACCTATCATTTACCCATAGTTTAATTTCGAGATGATTGTTCTCGCGTTATAGTAAAAATATTTCCAAGCTAAATTCATAAACAAAACGTTAGATTTAAATTTTTATGGCCCTCCATCGACACATAATTGGAATCCATAGTTCGGGTAACTCGGTGGGGCAATTTCAAACCAATGTAACTCGCTTGATTTCCACCAAAAAAGTACCAAATTTGTGTTCAAATTCAAGCTAAGAATGTGTTCTATCTAGAACATCCAGGCCGCCTCTAAAAATTCCGTACCGTTCAAAGGCAATGGTCGAAACAGTTACCGTAGGTCACTTTTCAATAAATTTTCTAAGTGTTTCTAGCTCGTGAATAACTAGCCACTAACAGGTTTTTTTACCGAAAAATTGACTTTCAGATGATTGATCTCGCTATATAAAAAAATATTTCCTAGCGAAATTCGTGAACAAAACGTTCGGCTTCCATTTTTCGCCCCTCTATGGGCACATAATTAGAATCTACTGTTCGGGTAACTCGGTAGGGTGTTTTTCAATGACAATAACTCTCTTGATTTCCATCGAAAAAATACAAAATTTGTGCTCAAATTCAAGTTCTGATTGTGTACTTTCTAAAACCTACAGGCCGCTTAAAAAAATTCCTCACCGTTCAACAGTTATTGTCGGAACGATTACCGTAGGTCAACTTTCATCCAATTCTCTAAGCGATTAAGGCTTCTCAATATCAGGCCGCTAACCTATCATTTACCCAAAGTTTGATTTTGAGATGATTGTTCTCCCATTGTAGGAAAAATATTTCCTAGCCAAATTCATAAACAAAACGTTAGATTTCCATTTTTATGGCCCTCCAACGACACATAATTGGAATCCGCAGTTCGGGTAACTCGGTTGGGCAATTTCAAACCAATGTAACTCGCTTGATTTCCATCGAAAAAGTACCAAATTTGGGTTCAAATTCAAGCTACAAATGTGTTATATCTAGAGCAAAAAAGCCGCGTCGAAGAATTCCGTACCGTTCAAAAACTATGGACGAAACGGTTATCGTAGGTCACTTTCAGTACATTTTCTCAGCGATTACGGCTCGTGAATAACTAGCCACTAACAGGTTTTTTTACTGTAAAATTAAGTTTTGGATGATTGGTCTCGCGATATAAAAAAATATTTCCAAGCGAAATTCGTGAACAAAACATTAGTCTTCCATTTTTACGCCACACTATGGGCAAGTGATTAGAATCTACTGCTCGGGTAACTGGTTGGGATGGTTTCAAACGACAATAACTCCCTTGATTTCCATCGAAAAAAATACAAAATTTGTGGTCAAATTCAAGCTCTGATTGTGTACTTTCTAAGACATACAGGCTGCTTAAAAAAATTCCTCACCGTTCAACAGTTATTGTCGGAACGATTACCGAAGGTCACTTTTCTTCCAATTCTCTTAGCGATTCAGGCTAGTAAATATCAGGCCGCTAACCAATCATTTACCCAAAGTTTGATTTCGAGATGATTGATCTCGTGTTATAGGAAAAATATTTCCAAGCCAATTTCATAAACAAAACGTTAGATTTCCATTTTTATGGCCCACCATCGACACATAATTGGAATCCGTAGTACGGGTAACACGGTGGGGCAATTTCAAACCAATGTAACTCGCCTGATTTCCACCAAAAAAGTACCAAATTTGTGTTCAAATTCAAGCTAAGAATGTGTTCAATGTAGAACATCCAGGGCCGCGTAAAAAAATTTCGTACCGTTCAAAGGCTATGGTCGAAACAGTTACCGTAGGTCACTTTTTAACACATTTTCTAAGCGTTTATAGCTCGTGAATAACTAGCCACTAACATGTTTTTTTACCGAAAAATTGACTTTCAGATGATTGATCTCGCGATATAAAAAAAATAATTCCTAGCGAAATTCGTGAACAAAACGTTAGACTTCCATTTTTATGCCCCTCTATGGGCACAAAATTAAAATCTACTGTTCGGGTAACTCGGTAGGGTGTTTTTAAATGACAATAACTCTCTTGGTTACCATCGAAAAAATACAAAATTTGCGCTCAAATTCAAGCTCTGATTGTGTACTTTCTAAAACGTACAGGCCGCTTAAAAAAATTCCTCGTCGTTCAACAGTTATTGTCGGAACGATTACCGAAGGTCACTTTTCATCCAATTCTCTAAGCGATTAAGGCTTGTCAATATCAGGCCACTAACCTATCATTTACCCAAAGTTTGATTTCGAGACGATTGTTCCCGCGTTGTAGGAAAATATTTCCAAGCCAAATTCATAAACAAAACGTTAGATTTCCATTTTTATGGCCCTCCATGGGCACATAATTGGAATCCGTAGTTCGGGTAACTCGGTGGGGCAATTTCAAACCAATCTAACTCGCTAGATTTCCTCCGAAAAAGTATCAAATTTGTGTTCAAATTCAAGCTGTGAATGTGTTCTATCTAGAACATCCTGGCCGCGTCTAAAAATTCCGTACCGTTCAAAGGCTATGGTCGAAACAGTTACCAAAGGTCACTTTTCAATCCATGTTCTAAGCTTTTATGGCTCGTGAATAACTAGCCACTAACATGTTTTTTTATCGAAAAATTGACTTTTAGATGATTGGTCTCGCGATGTAAAAAAAATATTTCCAAGCGAAATTCGTGAACAAAACGTTAGACTTCCATTTTTACGCCCCACTATGGGCAAATAATTAGAATCTACTTTTGGGGTAACTCGGTGGGGTGTTTTCAAATGACAATAACTCTCTTGATTTCCATCGAAAAAAAACAAAATATGTGCTCAAATTCAAGCTCTGATTGTGTACTTTCTAAAATGTACAGGCCGCTTAAAAAAATTCCTCACCATTCAACAGTTATTGTCAGAACGATTACCGAAGGTCAATTTTCATCCAATTCTCTAAGCGATTAAGGCTTGTCAATATCAGGCCGCTAACCTATCATTTCCCCAAAGTTTGATTTCGAGATGATTGTTCTCGGGTTATTGGAAAAATATTTCCAAGCGAAATTCATAAAGAAAATGTTAGATTTCCATTTTTATGGCCCTCCATCGACACATAATTGGAATCCGTAGTTCGGGTTACTCGGTGGGGCAATTTCAAACCAGTGAAACTCGCTTGATTTCCACCAAAAAAGTACCAAATTTGTGTTCAAATTCAAGCTAAGAATGTGTTCTATCTAGAACATCCAGGCCGCACCTAAAAATTCCGTACCGTTCAAAGGCCATGGTCGAAACAGTTACCGTAGGTCACTTTCCAATACATTTTCTAAGCGTTTCTGGATCATGAATAACTAGCCACTAACAGGTTTTTTTACCGAAAAATTGACATTCAGATGATTGATCTCGCGATATAAAAAAAATATTTCCTAGCAAAATTCGTAAACAAAACGTTCGACTTCCATTTTTACGCCCCTCTATGAGCACATAATTAGAATCTACTGTTCGGGTAACTCGGTAGGGTGCTTTTAAATGGCAATAACTCTCTTGATTTCCAGCGAAAAAATACAAAATTTGTGCTCAAATTCAAGCTCTGATTGTGTACTTTCTAAAACCTACAGGCCGCTTCAAAAAATTCCTCACCGTTCAAAAGTTATTCTGGGAACGATTACCGAAGGTCAATTTTCATCCAATTCTCTATGCGATTAAGGCTTGTCAATATCAGGCCGCTAACCTATCATTTACCCAAAGTTTGATTTCGAGATGATTGTTCTCGTGTTGTAGGAAAAATATTTCCAAGTCAAATTCATAAACAAAACTTTAGATTTCCATTTTTATGGCCCTCCATCGACACATAATTGGAATCCCTAGTTCAGGTAACTCGGTGGGGCAATTTCAAACCAATGTAACTCGCTTGATTTCCACCGAAAAAGTACAAAATTTGTGTTCAAATTCAAGCTAAGAATGTGTTCTATCTAGAACATCCAGGCCGCGTCCAAAAATTCCACACCGTTCAAAGGCTATGGTCGAAACAGTTACCGTAGGTCACTTTTGAATGCATTTTCTAAGCGATTAAAGCTCATGAATAACTAGCCACTAACATGTTTTTTTACCGAAAATTGAGTTTGAGATGATTGATCTCGCAATATATAAAAAATATTTCCGAGCGAAGTTCGTGAACAAAATGTTAGACTTCCATTTTTAAGCCCCTCTTTGGGCACATAATTAGAATCTACTGTTCGGGTAACTCGGTCGGGTGTTTTCAAAGGACAATAACTCCCTTGATTTCCATCAAAAAAATACAAAATTTGTGTTGAAATTGAAGCTCTGATTGTGTACCTTCTAAAACCTACAGGCCGCTTAAAAAAATTCCTCACCGTTCAACAGTTATTGTCGGAACGATTACCGAAGGTCAATTTTCATCCAATTCTCTAAGCGATTAAGGCTTGTCAATATCAGGCCGCTAACCTATCATTTACCCGTAGTTTGATTACGAGATGATTGTTCTCGCGTTATAGGAAAAATAGTTCCAAGCCAAATTTATAAAGAAAACGTTAGATTTCCATTTTTATGGCCCTCCATCGGCACATAATTGGAATCCGTAGTTCGGGTAACTCGGTGGGGCAATTTCAAACCAATGTAACTCGCTTGATTTCCACCGAAAAAGTACCAAATTTGTGTTCAAATTCAAGCTAAGAATGTGTTCTATCTAGAACATTCAGGCCGCGTCTAAAAATTCCGTACCGTTCAAATGCTATGGTCGAAACAGTTACCGTAGGTCACTTTTCAATACATTTTCTAAGCGTTTATGGCTCGTGAATAACTAGCCACTAACATGTTTTTTTACCGAAAAATTGACTTTCAGATGATTGATCTCGCGATGTAAAAAAAATATTTCCCAGCGAAATTCGTTAACAAAACGTTAGACTTCCACTTTTACGCCCCACTATGGGCACATAATTAGAATCTACTATTCGGGTAACTCGGTAGGGTGTTTTTAAATGACAATAACTCTCTTGATTTCCATCGAAAAAATACAAAATTTGTGCTCAAATTCAAGCTCTGATTGTGTACTTTCTAAAATGTACAGGCCGCTTAAAAAAATTCCTCACCATTCAACAGTTATTGTCAGAACGATTACCGAAGGTCAATTTTCATCCAATTCTCTAAGCGATTAAGGCTTGTCAATATCAGGCCGCTAACCTATCATTTACCCAAAGTTTGATTTCGAGGTGATTGATCTCGCATTATAGGAAAAATAATTCCAAGCCAAATTCATAAACAAAACGTTAGATTTCCATATTTGTGGCCCTCCGTAGGTACATAGTTGGAATCCGTAGTTTGGGTAACTCGATGGGGCAATTTCAAACCAGTGAAACTCGCTTCATTTCCCCCAAAAAAGTACCAAATTTGTGTTCAAATTCAAGCTAAGAATGTGTTCTATCTAGAACATCCAGGCCGAGTCTAAAAATTCCGTGTCGTTCAAAGGCAATGGTCGAAACAGTTACCGTAAGTCACTTTTCAATACATTTTCTAAGCGTTTCTGGCTCGTGAATAACTAGGCACTAACAGCTTTTTTTTCCGAAAAATTGACTTTCAGATGATTGATCTCGCGATATAAAAAAAATATTTCCTAGCGAAATTCGTGAACAAAACGTTCGACTTCCATTTTTACGCCCCTTTATGGGCACATAATTAGAATCTACTGTTCGGGTAACTCGGTAGGGTGTTTTTAAATGACAATAACTCTCTTGATTTCCATCGAAAAAATACAAAATTTGTGCTCAAATTCAAGCTCTGATTGTGTACTTTCTAAAGCATACAGGCCGCTTAAAAAAATTCCTCCCCGTTCAACAGTTATTGTCAGAACGATTACCGAAGGTCAATTTTCATCCAATTCTCTAAGCGATCAAGGCTTGTCAATATCAGTCCGCTAACCTATCATTTACCCAAAGTTTGATTTCGACATGATTGTTCTCGCGTTGGAGGAAAAATATTTCCAAGCCAAATTCGTAAACAAAACGTTAGATTTCCATTTTTATGGCTCTCCATCAACACATAATTGGAATCCGTAGTTCGGGTAACTCGGTGGGGCAATTTCAAACCAATGTAACTCGCTTGATTTCCATCGAAAAAGTACCAAATTTGTGTTCAAATTCAAGCTACGAATGTGTTCTATCTAGAGCATACAAGCCGCGTCAAGGAATTCCGTACCGTTCAAAAACTATGGTCGAAACGGTTACCGTAGGTCACTTTCAATACATTTTCTCAGCGATTACGGCTCGTGAATAACTAGCCAATAACAGGTTTTTTTACCGAAAAATTGAGTTTTGGATGATTGGTCTCGCGATATAAAAAAAAATATTTCAAAGCGAAATTCGTGAACAAATCGTTAGCCTTCCATTTTTACGCCCCTCTACGGGCACAAAATTAGAATCTACTGTTCGGGTAACTCGGTGGGGTGTTGTCAAATGACAATAACTCTCTGGATTTCCATCGAAAAAATACAAAATTTGTGTTCAAATTCAAGCTCTGATTGTGTACTTTCTAAAACATACAAGCCGCTTAAAAAAATTCATCACCGTTCAACAGTTATTGTCGGAACGATTACCGAAGGTCAATTTTCATCCAATTCTCTAAGCGATTAAGGCTTCTCAATATCAGGCCGCTAACCTATCATTTACCCAAAGTTTGATTTCGAGATGATTGTTCTCCCATTGTAGGAAAAATATTTCCAAGACAAATTCATAAAAAAAAAGTTAGATTTCCATTTTTATGGCCCTTCATCGGCACATAATTGGAATTCGCAGTTTTTTTACCTCGGTGGGGCATTTTCGATCCAACGTAACTTGCTTGATTTCCACCGAAAAGGTACCAAAATTGTGTTAAAATTCAAGCTAAGAATGTGTTCTATCAAGAACATCAGGCCGCGTCTAAAAATTCCGTACCGTTCAAAGGCTATGGTCGAAACAGTCACCGTAGGTCACTTTTCAATACATTTTCTAAGCGTTTGTGGCTCGTGAATAACTAGCCACTAACATGTTTTTTTACCGAAAAATTGAGTTTGAGATGATTGATCTTGCGATATAAAAAAAATATTTCCAAGCGAAATTCGTGAACAAAACGTTAGACTTCCATTTTTACGCCCCTCTACGGGCACAAAATTAGAATCTACTGTTCGGGTAACTCCGTGGGGTGTTGTCAAATGACAATAACTCTCTGGATTTCCATCGAAAAAATACAAAATTTGTGTTCAAATTCAAGCTCTGATTGTGTACTTTCTAAAACAGACAGGCCACTTAAAAAAATTCCTCACCGTTCAACAGTTATTGTCGGAATGATTACCGAAGGTCACTTTTCATCCAATTCTCTAATCGATTAAGGCTAGTCAATATCAGGCCTCTAACCAATCTTTTACCCCAAGTTTGATTTCGAGATGATTGTTCTCGCGTTATAGGAAAAATATTTCCAAGCCAAATTCATGAACAAAACGTTAGATTTCCATTTTTATGGCCCTTCATCGGCACATAATAGGAATTCGCAGTGCGGGTAACTCGGTGGGGCATTTTCGATCCAACGTAACTTGCTTGATTTCCACCGAAAAAGTACCAAATTTGTGTTCAAATTCAAGCTAAGAATGTGTTCTATCTAGAACATCAGGCCGCGTCTAAAAATTCCGTACCGTTCAAAGGCTATGGTCGAAACAGTTACCGTAGGTCACTTTTCAATACATTTTCTAAGCGTTTGTGGCTCGTGAATAACTAGCCACTAACATGTTTTTTTACCGAAAAATTGAGTTTTAGATGATTGCTCTTGCGATATAAAAAAAATATTTCCAAGCGAAATTCGTGAACAAAACGTTAGACTTCTATTTTTACGCCCCTCTACGGGCACAAAATTAGAATCTACTGTTCGGGTAACTCGGTGGGGTGTTGTCAAATGACAATAACTCTCTGGATTTCCATCGAAAAAATACAAAATTTGTGTTCAAATTCAAGCTCTGATTGTGTACTTTCTAAAACAGATAGGCCACTTAAAAAAATCCTCACCGTTCAACAGTTATTGTCGGAATGATTACCGAAGGTCACTTTTCATCCAATTCTCTAAGCGATTAAGGCTAGTCAATATCAGGCCTCTAACCAATCTTTTACCCAAAGTTTGATTCCGAGATGATTGTTCTCGCGTTATAGGAAAAATATTTCCAAGCCAAATTCATAAACAAAACGTTAGATTTCCATTTTTATGGCCCTTCATCGGCACATAATTGGAATTCGCAGTTCGGGTAACTCGGTGGGGCATTTTCGATCCAACGTAACTTGCTTGACTTCCACCGAAAAAGTACCAAATTTGTGTTCAAATTCAAGCTAAGAATGTGTTCTATCTAGAACATCAGGCCGCGTCTAAAAATTCCGTACCGTTCAAAGGCTATGGTCGAAATAGTTACCGTAGGTCACTTTTCAATACATTTTCTAAGAGTTTGTGGCTCGTGAATAACTAGCCACTAACATGTTTTTTTACCGAAAAATTGAGTTTTAGATGATTGGTCTCGCGATGTAAAAAAAATATTTCCAAGCGAAATTCGTGAACAAAACGTTAGACTTCCATTTTTACGCCCCTCTATGGGCACATAATTAGAATCTACTGTTAGGGTAACACGGTGGGGTGTTTTCAAATGACAATAACTCTCTTGATTTCCATCAAAAAAATACAAAATCTGTGTTCAAATTCAAGCTCTGATTGTGTACTTTTTAAAACAAACAGGCCGCTTTAAAAAAATTCCTCACCGTTCAACAGTTATTGTCGGAACGATTAACGAAGGTCGCTTTTCATCCAATTCTCTAAGCGATTAAGGCTAGTCAATATCAGGCCGCTAACCTATCCTTTACCCAAAGTTTGATTTCGAGATGATTGTTCTCGCGTTATAGGAAAAATATTTCCAACCCAAATTCATAAACAAAACGTTAAATTTCCATTTTTATGGCCCTCCATCGGCACATAATTGGAATCCGTAGTTCGGGTAACTCTGTGGGGCAATTTCAAACCAATGTATCTCGCTTGATTTCCACCAAAAAAGTACCAAATTTGTGTTCAAATTCAAGCTAAGAATGTGTTCTATCTAAAACATCCAGGCCGCGTCTAAAAATTCCGTACCGTTCAAAGGCTATGGTCGAAACAGTTACCGTAGGTGACTTTTCAATACATTTTCTAAGCGTTTATGGCTCGTGAACAACTAGCCACTAACATGTTTTTTTACCAAAAAATTGACTTTCAGATGATTGGTCTCGCGATATAAAAAAAATATTTCCCAGCGAAATTCGTTAACAAAACGTTAGACTTCCACTTTTACGCCCCTCTATGGGCACATAATTAGAATCTACTGTTCGGGTAACTCCGTGGGGTGTTGTCAAATGACAATAACTCTCTGGATTTCCATCGAAAAAATACAAAATTTGTGTTCAAATTCAAGCTCTGATTGTGTACTTTCTAAAACAGACAGGCCACTTAAAAAAATTCCTCACCGTTCAACAGTTATTGTCGGAACGATTAACGAAGGTCGCTTTTCATCCAATTCTCTAAGCGATTAAGGCTAGTCAATATCAGGCCGCTAACCTATCCTTTACCCAAAGTTTGATTTCGAGATGATTGTTCTCGCGTTATAGGAAAAATATTTCCAACCCAAATTCATAAACAAAACGTTAAATTTCCATTTTTATGGCCCTCCATCGGCACATAATTGGAATCCGTAGTTCGGGTAACTCTGTGGGGCAATTTCAAACCAATGTATCTCGCTTGATTTCCACCAAAAAAGTACCAAATTTGTGTTCAAATTCAAGCTAAGAATGTGTTCTATCTAAAACATCCAGGCCGTGTCTAAAAATTCCGTACCGTTCAAAGGCTATGGTCGAAACAGTTACCGTAGGTGACTTTTCAATACATTTTCTAAGCGTTTATGGCTCGTGAACAACTAGCCACTAACATGTTTTTTTACCAAAAAATTGACTTTCAGATGATTGATCTCGCGATATAAAAAAAATATTTCCAAGCGAAATTCGTGAACAAAACGTTAGACTTCCATTTTTACGCCCCTCTACGGGCACAAAATTAGAATCTACTGTTCGGGTAACTCCGTGGGGTGTTGTCAAATGACAATAACTCTCTGGATTTCCATCGAAAAAATACAAAATTTGTGTTCAAATTCAAGCTCTGATTGTGTACTTTCTAAAACAGACAGGCCACTTAAAAAAATTCCTCACCGTTCAACAGTTATTGTCGGAATGATTACCGAAGGTCACTTTTCATCCAATTCTCTAATCGATTAAGGCTAGTCAATATCAGGCCTCTAACCAATCTTTTACCCCAAGTTTGATTTCGAGATGATTGTTCTCGCGTTATAGGAAAAATATTTCCAAGCCAAATTCATGAACAAAACGTTAGATTTCCATTTTTATGGCCCTTCATCGGCACATAATAGGAATTCGCAATGCGGGTAACTCGGTGGGGCATTTTCGATCCAACGTAACTTGCTTGATTTCCACCGAAAAAGTACCAAATTTGTGTTCAAATTCAAGCTAAGAATGTGTTCTATCTAGAACATCAGGCCGCGTCTAAAAATTCCGTACCGTTCAAAGGCTATGGTCGAAACAGTTACCGTAGGTCACTTTTCAATACATTTTCTAAGCGTTTGTGGCTCGTGAATAACTAGCCACTAACATGTTTTTTTACCGAAAAATTGAGTTTGAGATGATTGCTCTTGCGATATAAAAAAAATATTTCCAAGCGAAATTCGTGAACAAAACGTTAGACTTCTATTTTTACGCCCCTCTACGGGCACAAAATTAGAATCTACTGTTCGGGTAACTCGGTGGGGTGTTGTCAAATGACAATAACTCTCTGGATTTCCATCGAAAAAATACAAAATTTGTGTTCAAATTCAAGCTCTGATTGTGTACTTTCTAAAACAGATAGGCCACTTAAAAAAATCCTCACCGTTCAACAGTTATTGTCGGAATGATTACCGAAGGTCACTTTTCATCCAATTCTCTAAGCGATTAAGGCTAGTCAATATCAGGCCTCTAACCAATCTTTTACCCAAAGTTTGATTCCGAGATGATTGTTCTCGCGTTATAGGAAAAATATTTCCAAGCCAAATTCATAAACAAAACGTTAGATTTCCATTTTTATGGCCCTTCATCGGCACATAATTGGAATTCGCAGTTCGGGTAACTCGGTGGGGCATTTTCGATCCAACGTAACTTGCTTGACTTCCACCGAAAAAGTACCAAATTTGTGTTCAAATTCAAGCTAAGAATGTGTTCTATCTAGAACATCAGGCCGCGTCTAAAAATTCCGTACCGTTCAAAGGCTATGGTCGAAATAGTTACCGTAGGTCACTTTTCAATACATTTTCTAAGAGTTTGTGGCTCGTGAATAACTAGCCACTAACATGTTTTTTTACCGAAAAATTGAGTTTTAGATGATTGGTCTCGCGATGTAAAAAAAATATTTCCAAGCGAAATTCGTGAACAAAACGTTAGACTTCCATTTTTACGCCCCTCTATGGGCACATAATTAGAATCTACTGTTAGGGTAACACGGTGGGGTGTTTTCAAATGACAATAACTCTCTTGATTTCCATCAAAAAAATACAAAATCTGTGTTCAAATTCAAGCTCTGATTGTGTACTTTTTAAAACAAACAGGCCGCTTTAAAAAAATTCCTCACCGTTCAACAGTTATTGTCGGAACGATTAACGAAGGTCGCTTTTCATCCAATTCTCTAAGCGATTAAGGCTAGTCAATATCAGGCCGCTAACCTATCCTTTACCCAAAGTTTGATTTCGAGATGATTGTTCTCGCGTTATAGGAAAAATATTTCCAACCCAAATTCATAAACAAAACGTTAAATTTCCATTTTTATGGCCCTCCATCGGCACATAATTGGAATCCGTAGTTCGGGTAACTCTGTGGGGCAATTTCAAACCAATGTATCTCGCTTGATTTCCACCAAAAAAGTACCAAATTTGTGTTCAAATTCAAGCTAAGAATGTGTTCTATCTAAAACATCCAGGCCGCGTCTAAAAATTCCGTACCGTTCAAAGGCTATGGTCGAAACAGTTACCGTAGGTGACTTTTCAATACATTTTCTAAGCGTTTATGGCTCGTGAACAACTAGCCACTAACATGTTTTTTTACCAAAAAATTGACTTTCAGATGATTGATCTCGCGATATAAAAAAAATATTTCCCAGCGAAATTCGTTAACAAAACGTTAGACTTCCACTTTTACGCCCCTCTATGGGCACATAATTAGAATCTACTGTTCGGGTAACTCCGTGGGGTGTTGTCAAATGACAATAACTCTCTGGATTTCCATCGAAAAAATACAAAATTTGTGTTCAAATTCAAGCTCTGATTGTGTACTTTCTAAAACAGACAGGCCACTTAAAAAAATTCCTCACCGTTCAACAGTTATTGTCGGAACGATTAACGAAGGTCGCTTTTCATCCAATTCTCTAAGCGATTAAGGCTAGTCAATATCAGGCCGCTAACCTATCCTTTACCCAAAGTTTGATTTCGAGATGATTGTTCTCGCGTTATAGGAAAAATATTTCCAACCCAAATTCATAAACAAAACGTTAAATTTCCATTTTTATGGCCCTCCATCGGCACATAATTGGAATCCGTAGTTCGGGTAACTCTGTGGGGCAATTTCAAACCAATGTATCTCGCTTGATTTCCACCAAAAAAGTACCAAATTTGTGTTCAAATTCAAGCTAAGAATGTGTTCTATCTAAAACATCCAGGCCGCGTCTAAAAATTCCGTACCGTTCAAAGGCTATGGTCGAAACAGTTACCGTAGGTGACTTTTCAATACATTTTCTAAGCGTTTATGGCTCGTGAACAACTAGCCACTAACATGTTTTTTTACCAAAAAATTGACTTTCAGATGATTGATCTCGCGATATAAAAAAAATATTTCCAAGCGAAATTCGTGAACAAAACGTTAGACTTCCATTTTTACGCCCCTCTACGGGCACAAAATTAGAATCTACTGTTCGGGTAACTCCGTGGGGTGTTGTCAAATGACAATAACTCTCTGGATTTCCATCGAAAAAATACAAAATTTGTGTTCAAATTCAAGCTCTGATTGTGTACTTTCTAAAACAGACAGGCCACTTAAAAAAATTCCTCACCGTTCAACAGTTATTGTCGGAATGATTACCGAAGGTCACTTTTCATCCAATTCTCTAATCGATTAAGGCTAGTCAATATCAGGCCTCTAACCAATCTTTTACCCCAAGTTTGATTTCGAGATGATTGTTCTCGCGTTATAGGAAAAATATTTCCAAGCCAAATTCATGAACAAAACGTTAGATTTCCATTTTTATGGCCCTTCATCGGCACATAATAGGAATTCGCAGTGCGGGTAACTCGGTGGGGCATTTTCGATCCAACGTAACTTGCTTGATTTCCACCGAAAAAGTACCAAATTTGTGTTCAAATTCAAGCTAAGAATGTGTTCTATCTAGAACATCAGGCCGCGTCTAAAAATTCCGTACCGTTCAAAGGCTATGGTCGAAACAGTTACCGTAGGTCACTTTTCAATACATTTTCTAAGCGTTTGTGGCTCGTGAATAACTAGCCACTAACATGTTTTTTTACCGAAAAATTGAGTTTGAGATGATTGCTCTTGCGATATAAAAAAAATATTTCCAAGCGAAATTCGTGAACAAAACGTTAGACTTCTATTTTTACGCCCCTCTACGGGCACAAAATTAGAATCTACTGTTCGGGTAACTCGGTGGGGTGTTGTCAAATGACAATAACTCTCTGGATTTCCATCGAAAAAGTACAAAATTTGTGTTCAAATTCAAGCTCTGATTGTGTACTTTCTAAAACAGATAGGCCACTTAAAAAAATCCTCACCGTTCAACAGTTATTGTCGGAATGATTACCGAAGGTCACTTTTCATCCAATTCTCTAAGCGATTAAGGCTAGTCAATATCAGGCCTCTAACCAATCTTTTACCCAAAGTTTGATTCCGAGATGATTGTTCTCTGCGTTATAGGAAAAATATTTCCAAGCCAAATTCATAAACAAAACGTTAGATTTCCATTTTTATGGCCCTTCATCGGCACATAATTGGAATTCGCAGTTCGGGTAACTCGGTGGGGCATTTTCGATCCAACGTAACTTGCTTGACTTCCACCGAAAAAGTACCAAATTTGTGTTCAAATTCAAGCTAAGAATGTGTTCTATCTAGAACATCAGGCCGCGTCTAAAAATTCCGTACCGTTCAAAGGCTATGGTCGAAATAGTTACCGTAGGTCACTTTTCAATACATTTTCTAAGAGTTTGTGGCTCGTGAATAACTAGCCACTAACATGTTTTTTTACCGAAAAATTGAGATTTAGATGATTGGTCTCGCGATGTAAAAAAAATATTTCCAAGCGAAATTCGTGAACAAAACGTTAGACTTCCATTTTTACGCCCCTCTATGGGCACATAATTAGAATCTACTGTTAGGGTAACACGGTGGGGTGTTTTCAAATGACAATAACTCTCTTGATTTCCATCAAAAAAATACAAAATCTGTGTTCAAATTCAAGCTCTGATTGTGTACTTTTTAAAACAAACAGGCCGCTTTAAAAAAATTCCTCACCGTTCAACAGTTATTGTCGGAACGATTAACGAAGGTCGCTTTTCATCCAATTCTCTAAGCGATTAAGGCTAGTCAATATCAGGCCGCTAACCTATCCTTTACCCAAAGTTTGATTTCGAGATGATTGTTCTCGCGTTATAGGAAAAATATTTCCAACCCAAATTCATAAACAAAACGTTAAATTTCCATTTTTATGGCCCTCCATCGGCACATAATTGGAATCCGTAGTTCGGGTAACTCTGTGGGGCAATTTCAAACCAATGTATCTCGCTTGATTTCCACCAAAAAAGTACCAAATTTGTGTTCAAATTCAAGCTAAGAATGTGTTCTATCTAAAACATCCAGGCCGCGTCTAAAAATTCCGTACCGTTCAAAGGCTATGGTCGAAACAGTTACCGTAGGTGACTTTTCAATACATTTTCTAAGCGTTTATGGCTCGTGAACAACTAGCCACTAACATGTTTTTTTACCAAAAAATTGACTTTCAGATGATTGATCTCGCGATATAAAAAAAATATTTCCCCAGCGAAATTCGTTAACAAAACGTTAGACTTCCACTTTTACGCCCCTCTATGGGCACATAATTAGAATCTACTGTTCGGGTAACTCGGTAGGGTGTTTTTAAATGACAATAACTCTCTTGATTTCCATCGAAAAAATACAAAATTTGTGCTCAAATTCAAGCTCTGATTGTGTACTTTCTAAAATGTACAGGCCGCTTAAAAAAATTCCTCACCATTCAACAGTTATTATCAGAACGATTACCGAAGGTCAATTTTCATCCAATTCTCTAAGCGATTAAGGCTTGTCAATATCAGGCTGCTAACCTATCATTTACCCAAAGTTTGATTTCGAGGTGATTGATCTCGCATTATAGGAAAAATATTTCCAAGCCAAATTGATAAACAAAACGTTAGATTTCCATATTTGTGGCCCTCCGTAGGCACATAGTTGGAATCCGTAGTTTGGGTAACTCGATGGGGCAATTTTAATCCAATGAAACTCGCTTGATTTCCACCAAAAAGTACCAAATTTGTGTTCAAAATTCAAGCTAAGAATGTGTTCTATCTAGAACAGCCAGGCCGTGTCTAAAAATTCCGTATCGTTCAAAGGCAATGGTCGAAACAGTTACCGTAAGTCACTTTTCAATACATTTTCTAAGCGTTTCTGGCTCGTGAATAACTAGGCACTAACAGGTTTTTTTTTCTGAAAAATTGACTTTCAGATGATTGATCTCGCGATATAAAAAAAATATTTCCTAGCGAAATTCTTGAACAAAACGTTCGACTTCCATTTTTACGCCCCTCTATGGGCACATAATTAGAATCTACTGTTCGGGTAACTCAGTAGGGTGTTTTTAAATGACAATAACTCTCTTGATTTCCATCGAAAAAATACAAAATTTGTGCTCAAATTCAAGCTCTAATTGTGTACTTTCTAAAGCATACAGGCCGCTAAAAAAAATTCCTCACCGTTCAACAGTTATTGTCGGAACGATTACCGAAGGTCACTTTTCTTCCAATTCTCTAAGCGATTAAGGCTTGTCAATATCAGGCCGCTAACCTATCATTTACCCAAAGTTTGATTTCGAGATGATTGTTCTCGCGTTGTAGGAAAAATATTTCCAAGCCAAATTCATAAACAAAACGTTAGATTTCCATTTTTATGGCTCTCCATCGGCACATAATTGGAATCCGCAGTTCGTGTAACTCGGTGGGGCAATTTCAAACCCAATGTAACTCGCTTGATTTCCATCGAAAAAGTACCAAATTTGTGTTCAAATTCAAGCTACGAATGTGTTCTATCTAGAGCATAGAAGCCGCGTCGAGGAATTCCGTACCGTTCAAAAACTATGGTCGAAACGGTTACCGTAGGTCACTTTCAATACATTTTCTCATCGATTACGGCTCGTGAATAACTAGCCACTAACAGGTTTTTTTATCGAAAAATTGTGTTTTGGATGATTGGTCTCGCGATTATAAAAAAAATATTTCAAAGCGAAATTCGTGAACAAAACGTTAGTCTTCCATTTTTACGCCGCACTATGGGCAAGTAATTAGAATCTACTATTCGGGTAACTCGTTGGGATGTTTTCAAATGACAATAACTCTCTTGATTTCCATCGAAAAAATTCAAAATTTGTGTTCAAATTCAAGCTCTGATTGTGTACTTTCTAAAACATACAAGCCGCTGAAAAAAATTCCTCACCGTTCAACAGTTATTGTTGGAACGATTACCGAAGGTCACTTTTCATCCAATTCTCTAAGCGATTAAGGCTTGTCAATATCAGGCCGCTAACCTATCATTTACCCAAAGTTTGATTTCGAGATGATTGATCTCGAGTTATACGAAAAATATTTCCAAGCCAAATTCATAAACAAAACGTTAGATTTCAATTTTTATGACCCTCCATCGACACATAATTGGAATCCGTAGTACGGGTAACTCGGTGGGGGCAATTTCAAACTAATGTAAGTCGCTTGATTTCCACCAAAAAAGTACAAATTTGTGTTCAATTTCAAGCTAAGACTGTGTTCTGTCTAGAACATCCAGGCCGCGTCTAAAAATTACGTACAGTTCAAAGGCTATGGTCGAAACAGTTACTGTAGGTCACTTTTCAATACATTTTCTAAGCGTTTATGGCTCGTGAATAACTAGGCACTAACATGTTTTTTTACCGAAAAATTGAGTTTTAGATGATTTGTGTCGCGATATAAAAAAAATATTTCTAAGCGAAATTCGTGAACAAAACGTTAGACTTCCATTTTTATGCCCCTCTAAGGGCACAAAATTAGAATCTACTATTCGGGTAACTCGGTGGGGTGTTGTCAAATAACAATAACTCTCTGGATTTCCATCAAAAAAATACAAAATTTGTGTTCAAATTCAAGCTCTGATTGTGTACTTTCTAAAACAGAGAGGCCGCTTAAAAAAATTCCTCACCGTTCAACAGTTATTGTGGGAATGATTACCGAAGGTCACTTTTCATCCAATTCTCTAAGCGATTAAGGCTAGTCAATATCAGGCCTCTAACCAATCTTTTACCCAAAGTTTGATTTCGAGATGATTGTTCTCAGCGTTATAGGAAAAATATTTCCAAAGCCAAATTCATAAACAAAACGTTAGTTTTCCATTTTTAGGGCCCTTCATCGGCACATAATTGGAATTCGTAGTTTTTTTACCTCGGTGGGGCATTTTCGATCCAACGTAACTTGCTTGATTTCCACCGAAAAAGTACCAAATTTGTGTTCAAATTCAAGCTAAGAATGTGTTCTATCTAGAACATCAGGCCGCGTCTCAAAATTCCGTACCGTTCAAAGGCTATGGTCGAAACAGTTACCGTAGGTCACTTTTCAATACATTTTCTAAGCGTTTGTGGCTCGTGAATAACTAGCCACTAACATGTTTTTTTACCGAAAAATTGAGTTTGAGATGATTGATCTTGCGATATAAAAAAAATATTTCCAAGCGAAATTCGTGAACAAAACGTTAGACTTCCATTTTTACGCCCCTCTACGGGCACAAAATTAGAATCTACTGTTCGGGTAACTCCGTGGGGTGTTGTCAAATGACAATAACTCTCTGGATTTCCATCGAAAAAATACAAAATTTGTGTTCAAATTCAAGCTCTGATTGTGTACTTTCTAAAACAGACAGGCCACTTAAAAAAATTCCTCACCGTTCAACAGTTATTGTCGGAATGATTACCGAAGGTCACTTTTCATCCAATTCTCTAATCGATTAAGGCTAGTCAATATCAGGCCTCTAACCAATCTTTTACCCCAAGTTTGATTTCGAGATGATTGTTCTCACGCGTTATAGGAAAAATATTTCCAAGCCAAATTCATGAACAAAACGTTAGATTTCCATTTTTATGGCCCTTCATCGGCACATAATAGGAATTCGCAGTGCGGGTAACTCGGTGGGGCATTTTCGATCCAACGTAACTTGCTTGATTTCCACCGAAAAAGTACCAAATTTGTGTTCAAATTCAAGCTAAGAATGTGTTCTATCTAGAACATCAGGCCGCGTCTAAAAATTCCGTACCGTTCAAAGGCTATGGTCGAAACAGTTACCGTAGGTCACTTTTCAATACATTTTCTAAGCGTTTGTGGCTCGTCAATAACTAGCCACTAACATGTTTTTTTAACCGAAAAATTGAGTTTGAGATGATTGCTCTTGCGATATAAAAAAAATATTTCCAAGCGAAATTCGTGAACAAAACGTTAGACTTCTATTTTTACGCCCCTCTACGGGCACAAAATTAGAATCTACTGTTCGGGTAACTCGGTGGGGTGTTGTCAAATGACAGTAACTCTCTGGATTTCCATCGAAAAAATACAAAATTTGTGTTCAAATTCAAGCTCTGATTGTGTACTTTCTAAAACAGAGAGGCCGCTTAAAAAAATTCCTCACCGTTCAACAGTTATTGTCGAAATGATTACCGAAGGTCACTTTTCATCCAATTCTCTAAGCGATTAAGGCTAGTCAATATCAGGCCTCTAACCAATCTTTTACCCAAAGTTTGATTTCGAGATGATTGTTCTCGCGTTATAGGAAAAATATTTCCAACCCAAATTCATAAACAAAACGTTAGATTTCCATTTTTATGGCCCTTCATCGGCACATAATTGGAATTCGCATTTCGGGTAACTCGGTGGGGCATTTTCGATCCAACGTAACTTGCTTGATTTCCACCGAAAAGTACCAAATTTGTGTTCAAATTCAAGCTAAGAATGTGTTCTATCTAGAACATCAGGCCGCGTCTAAAAATTCCGTACCGTTCAAAGGCTATGGTCGAAACAGTTACCGTAGGTCACTTTTCAATACATTTTCTAAGCGTTTGTGGCTCGTGAATAACTAGCCACTAACATGTTTTTTTACCGAAAAATTGAGTTTGAGATGATTCATCTTGCGATATAAAAAAAATATTTCCAAGCGAAATTCGTGAACAAAACGTTAGACTTCCATTTTTACGCCCCTCTACGGCACAAAATTAGAATCTACTGTTCGGGTAACTCGGTGGGGTGTTGTCAAATGACAATAACTCTCTTGATTTCCATCGAAAAAATACAAAATTTGTGTTCAAATTCAAGCTCTGATTGTGTACAT
>CM042480.1:63411748-63447706 GCA_023621385.1 Quercus gilva | reverse complement strand
ATAAAAAAAATATTTCCAAGCGAAATTCGTGAACAAAACGTCAGACTTCCATTTTTACGCCCCTCTATGGGCACAAAATTAGAATCTACTGTTCGGGTAACTCGGTGGGGTGGTTGTCAAATGACAATAACTCTCTGGATTTCCATCAAAAAATAAAAAATTTGAGTTCAAATTCAAGCTCTGATTGTGTACTTTCTAAAACATAGTGACCGCTTAAAAAAATTCCTCACCGTTCAACAGTTATTGTCGGAACGATTACCGAAGGTCACTTTTCATCCAATTATCAAAGCAATTAAGGCTTGTCAATATCAGGCCGCTAACCTATCATTTACACAAAGTTTGATTTCGAGATGATTGTTCTCGCGTTGTAGGAAAAATATTTCCAAGCGAAATTCATAAACAAAACTTTAGATTTCCATATTTATGGCCCCCCCGCTAGGCACATAATTGGAATCCGTAGTTCGGGTAGGTTGGTAGGGCAAATTCAAACCAATGTAACTCGCTTGATTTCCACCAAAAAAGTACCAAATTTCTGTTCAAATTCAAGCTACGAATGTGTTCTATCTAGAATATTAAGGCCGCGTCTAAAAATTCCGTACCGTTCAAAAGCTATGGTCAAAACGGTTTCCTTAGCTCACTTGCAATACATTTTCTCAGCGATTACGGCTCGTGAATAACTAGCCACTAACATGTTTTTTTACTGAAAAATTGAGTTTTAGATGATTGGTGTCGCGATATAAAAAAATATTTCCAAGCGAAATTCGTGAACAAAACGTTAGACTTCCATTTTTACGCCCCTCTACGGGCACAAAATTAGAATCAACTGTTCGGGTAACTCGGTGGTGGTTTTGTCAAATGACATTAACTTCTTGATTTCCATCGAAAAAATACAAAATTTTTGTTCAAATTCAAGCTCTGATTGTGTACATTCTAAAACATAGAGGCCGCTTAAAAAAATTCCTCACCGTTCAACAGTTATTGTCGGAACGATTACCGAAGGTCCCTTTTCATCCAATTCTCTAAGCGATTAAGGCTTGTCAATATCAGGCCGCTAACCTATCATTTACACAAAGTTTGATTTCGAGATGATTGTTCTCGCGTTGCAGGAAAAATATAACCAAGCCAAATTCATAAAGAAAACGTTAGATTTCCATATTTATGGCCCTTCATCGGCACATAATTGGAATCCGCAGTTCGGGTAACTCGGTGTGGCAATTTCGATCCAATGTAACTCACTTGATTTCCACCGAAAAAGTACCAAATTTGTGTCCAAATTCAAGCTAAGAATGTGTTCTATCTAAAACATCTCAGCCGCGTCTAAAAATTCCGTACCGTTCAAAGGCAATGGTCGAAACAGTTACCATAGGTCACTTTTCAATACATTTTCTAAGCGCTTATGGCTCGTGAATAACTAGCACTAACATGTTTTTTTTACCGAAAAATTGAGTTTGAGAAGATTAATCTCGCGATATAAAAAAAATATTTCCAAGCGAAATTCGTGAACAAAACGTTAGACTTCCATTTTTACGCCCCTCTATAGGCACAAAATTAGAATCTACTGGTCGGGTAACTCGGTGGGGTGTTGTCAAATGACAATAACTCTCTTGATTTCCATCAAAAAAAATACAAAATTTGTGTTCAAATTCAAGCTCTGATTGTGTACATTCTAAAACATACAGGCCGCTAAAAAAATTCCTCACTGTTCAACAGTTATTGTCGGAACGATTACCGAAGGTCACCCGAAGGTCACTTTTCATCCAATTCTCTAAGCGATTAAGGCTTGTCAATATCAGGCCGTTAACCTATCATTTACACAAAGTTTGATTTCGAGATGATTGTTCTCGCGTTCTAGGAAAAATATTTCCATGCCAAATTCATAAACAAAACGTTAGATTTCCATATTTATGGCCCCTCGTGGGCACATAATTGGAATCCGTAGATCGGGTCGGTTGGTAGGGCAAATTCAAACCAATGTAACTCGCTTGATTTCCACCAAAAAAGTACCAAATTTTTGTTCAAATTCAAGCTACAAATGTGTTCTATCTAGAACATTGAGGCCGCGTCTAAAAATTCCGTACCGTTCAAAAGCTATGGTCAAAATGGTTACCTTAGCTCGCTTGCAATACATTTTCTCAGCGATTACGGCTCGTGAATAACTAGCCACTAACATGTTTTTTTACTGAAAAATTTAGTTTTAGATGATTGGTGTCGCGATATAAAAAAAATATTTCCAAGCGAAATTCGTGAACAAAACGTTAGACTTCCATTTTTACGCCCCTCTATGGGCACAAAATTAGAATCTACTGTTCGGGTAACTCGGTGGGGTGTTGTCAAATGACAATAACTCTCTGGATTTCCATCGAAAAAATACAAAATTTGTGTTCAAATTCAAGCCCTGATTGTGTGCTTTCTAAAACAGAGAGGGCGCTTAAAAAAATTCCTTACCGTTCAACAGTTATTGTCAGAACGATTACCGAAGGTCACTTTTCATCCAATTCTCTAAGCGATTAGGGCTAGTCAATATCAGGCCTCTAACCAATCTTTTACCCAAAGTTTGATTTCGACATGATTGTTCTCGCGTTATAGGAAAAATATTTCCAAGCCAAATTCATAAACAAAACGTTAGATTTCCATTTTTATGGCCCTTCATCGGCACATAATTGGAATCCGCAGTTTGGGGTAACTCGGTGGGGCAATTTCGATCCAATGTAACTCGCTTGATTTCCACCGAAAAAGTACCATATTTGTGTTCAAATTCAAGCTAAGAATGTGTTCTATCTAGAACATCTAGGCCGCGTCTAAAAATTCCGTACCGTTCAAAGGCTATGGTCGAAACAGTTACCGTAGGTCACTTTTCAATACATTTTCTAAGCGTTTATGGCTCGTGAATAACTAGCCACTTACATGTTTTTTTACCGAAAAATTGAGTTTGAGATGATTGATCTCGCGATATAAAAAAAATATTTCCAAGCAAAATTCGTGAACAAAACGTTAGACTTCCATTTTTACGCCCCTCTGTGGGCACAAAATTAGAATCTACTGTTCGGGTAACTCGGTGGGGTGTTGTCAAATGACAATAACTCTCTTGATTTCCATCAAAAAAATACAAAATTTGTGTTCAAATTCAAGCTCTGATTGTGTACATTCTAAAACATACAGGCCGCTTTAAAAAATTCGTCACCGTTCAACAGTTATTGTCGGAATGATTACCGAAGGTCCCTTTTCATCCAATTCTCTAAGCGATTAAGGCTTGTCAATATCAGGCCGCTAACCTATCATTTACACAAAGTTTGATTTCGAGATGATTGTTCTCGCGTTGTAGGAAAAATATTTCCAAGCCAAATTCATAAACAAAACGTTTGATTTCCATATTTGTGGCCCCCCGTAGGCACATAATTGGAATCCGTAGTTCGGGTAGGTTGGTAGGGCAAAGTCAAACCAATGTAACTCGCTTGATTTCCACCAAAAAAGTACCAATTTTTGTTCAAATTCAAGCTACGAATGTGTTCTATCTACAACATTCAGGCCGCGTCTAAAAATTCCGTACCGTTCAAAAGCTATGGTCAAAACGGTTACAGTAGGTCACTTGAAATACATTTTCTCAGCGATTACGGCTCGTGAATAACTAGCCACTAACATGTTTTTTTACGGAAAAATTGAGTTTTAGATGACTGGTGTCGCGATATAAAAAAATTTTTTCCTAGCGAAATTCATGAACAAAACTTTAGACATCCATTTTTACGCCCCATTATGGGCAAATAATTAGAATCTACTGTACGGGTAACTCGGTGGGGTGTTTTCAAATGACAATAACTCTCTTGATTTCCATCGAAAAAATACAAAATTTGTGTTTAAATTCAAGCTCTGATTGTTTACTTTCTAAAACTTAGAGGCCGCTTAAAAAAATTCCTCACCGTTCAATAGTTATTGTCGGAACGATTACCGAAGGTACTTTTCATCCAATTCTCTAAGCAATTAAGGCTAGTCAATATCAGGCCTCTAACCAATCTTTTACCCAAAGTTTGATTTCGAGATGACTGTTCTCGCGTTATAGGAAAAATATTTCCAAGCCAAATTCATAAACAAAACGTTTGATTTCCATTTTTATGGCCCTTCATCGGCACATAATTGAAATCCGTAGTTCGGGTAACTCGGTGGGGCAATTTAGAACCAATGTAACTCGCTTGATTTCCACCGAAAAAGTACCAAATTTGTGTTCAAATTCAAGCTAAGAATGTGTTCTATCTAGAACATCCAGGCCGCGTCTAAAAATTCTGTACCATTCAAAGTCTATGGTCGAAACAGTTACCGTGGGTCACTTTTCAATACATTTTCTAAGCGTTTATGGCTCGTGAATAACTAGCCACTAACATGTTTTTTTACCGAAAAATTGAGTTTGAGATGATTGATCTCACGATATAAAAAAAATATTTCCAAGCGAAATTCGTGAACAAAACGTCAGACTTCCATTTTTACGCCCCTCTATCGGCACAAAATTAGAATCTACAGTTCGGGTAACTCGGTGGGGTGTTGTCAAATGACAATAACTCTCTTGATTTCCATCGAAAAAATACAAAATTTGTGTTGAAATTCAAGCTCTGATTGTGTACTTTCTAAAACATATAGGCCGCTTAAAAAAATTCCTCACTGTTCAACAGTTATTGTCGAAACGATTACCGAAGGTCACTTTTCATCCAATTCTCTAAGCGATTAAGGCTTGCCAATATCAAGCCGCTAACCTATCATTTACACAAAGTTTGATTTCGAGATGATTGATCTAGCATTATAGGAAAAATATTTCCAAGCCAAATTCATAAACAAAAAGTTAGATTTCCATATTTATGGCCCACCGTAGGCACATAATTGGAATCCGTAGTTCGGGTAGGTTGGTAGGGCCAATCCATATCAGGCCGCTAACATGTTTTTTTTACTGAAAATTTGAGTTTCAGATGATTTGTGTCGCGATATAAAGAAAATATTTCCAAGCGAAATTCGTGACCAAAACATTAGACTTCCATTTTTACACCCCTCTATGGGCACAAAATTAGAATCTACTATTGGGGGTAACTCGGTGGGGTGTTGTCAAATGACAATAACTCTCTGGATTTCCATCGAAAAAATACAAAATTTGTGTTCAAATTCAAACTCTGATTGTGTACTTTCTAAAACAGATAGGCCGCTTAAAAAAATTCATCACCGTTCAACACTTATTGTCGAAACGATTACCGAAGGTCACTTTTCATCCAATTCTCTAAGCGATTAAGGCTTGTCAATATCAGGCCACTAACCTATCATTTACACAAAGTTTGATTTCGAGATGATTGTTCTCGCGTTGTCAGAAAAATATTTCCAAGCCAAATTCATAAACAAAACGTTAGATTTCCATTTTTACGGCCCTCCATCGACACATAAATGGAATCCGCAGTTCGGGTAACTCGGTGGGGCAATTTCAAACCAATGTAACTCGCTTGATTTCCACCAAAAAAGTACCGAATTTGTGTTCAAATTCAAGCTATGAATGTGTTCTATCTAGTACATCCAGGCCACGTCTAAAAATTCCGTACCGTTCAAAAGCTATGGTCGAAACAGTTACCGTAGGTCACTTTCAATACATTTTCTCAGCGATTACGGCTCGTGAATAACTAGCCACTAACATGTTTTTTTACCGAAAAATTGAGTTTTATATGATTGGTCTCGTGATATTAAAAAAAATTTCCAAGCTAAATTCATGAACAAAACGTTAGACGTCCATTTTTACGCCCCTGTATCGGCAGATAATTAGAATCTACTGTTCGGGTAACTCGATGGGGTGTTTTCAAAAGACAATAACTCTCTGATTTCCATCGAAAAAATACAAAATTTGTGTTCAAATTCAAGCTCTGATTGTGTACTTTCTAAAACATATAGGCCGCTTAAAAAAATTCCTCACCGTTCAACAGTTATTGTCGGAACCACTTCCGAAGGTCACATTTCATCCAATTCTCTAAGCGATTAAGGCTAGTCAATATCAGGCCGCTAACCTACCTTTTACCCAAAGTTTGATTTCAAGATGACTGATCTAGCATTATAGGAAAAATATTTCCAAGCCGAATTCATAAACAAAACGTTAGATTTCCATATTTATGGCCCATCGTAGGCACATAATTGGAATCCGTAGTTTGGGTAGGTTGGTTGGGCCAATTCAAACCAATGTAACTCGCTTGATTTCCTAGGAAAAAGTACCAAATTTTTGTTCAAATTCAAGCTACGAATGTGTTCTGTCTAGAACATTGAGGCCGCGTCTAAAAATTCCGTACCGTTCAAAAGCTATGGTCAAAACGGTTACCGTAGGTCACTTTCAATACATTTTCGTGAATAACTAGCCACTAACATGTTTTTTTACCGAAAAATTGAGTTTTAGATGATTGGTCTCGCGATATAAAAAAAATATTTCCAAGCGAAATTCGTGAACAAAACGTTAGACATCCATTTCGACGCCCCACTATGGGCAGATAATTAGAATCTACTGTTCGGGTAACTCGGTGGGGTGTTTTCAAATGACAATAACTCTCTTGATTTCCATCGAAAAAATACAAAATTTGTGTTACAAATTCAAGCTCTAATTGTGTACTTTCTAAAACATACGGGCCGCTTAAAAATATTCCTCACCGTTCAACAGTTATTGTTGGAACGATTACTGAAGGTCACTTTTCATCCAATTCTCTAAGCGCTTAAGGCTAGTCAATATCAGGCCTCTAACCAATCTTTTACCCAAAGTTTGATTTCGAGATGATTGTTCTCACATTATAGGAAAAATATTTCCACGCCAAATTCTTAAACAAAACGTTAGATTTCCATTTTTATGGCCCTTCATCGGCACATAATTGGAATCTGTAGTTCGGGTAACTCGGTGGGGCAATTTCAAACCAATGTAACTCGCTTGATTTCCTCAGAAAAAGTACCAAATTTGTGTTCAAATTCAGGATATGAATGTGTTCTATCTAGAACATCCAGGCCGCGTTTAAAAATTCCGTACCGTTCAAAGGCTATGGTCGAAACAGTTACCGTAGGGCACTTTTCAATACATTTTCTAAGCGATTACAGCTCATGAATAACTAGCCACTAACGTGTTTTTTTACCGAAAAATTGAGTTTTAGATGATTGGTCCTGCGGTATAAAAAAAATATTTCCCAGCGAAATTCGTGAACAAAACGTTAGACATCCATTTTTACGCCACTGTATAGGCACATAATTAGAATCTACTGTTCGGGTAACTCGGTGGGGTGTTTTCAAATTTCAATAACTCCCTTGATTTCCATCGAAAAAGTACAAAATTTGAGTTCAAATTCAAGCTCTGAATGTGTACTTTCTAAAACATACAGGCCGCTTAAAAAAATTCCTCACCGTTCAACAGTTATTGTCGGAACGATTACCGAAGGTCACATTTCATCCAATTCTCTAAGCGATTAAGGCTAGTCAATATCAGGACGCTAACCTAACTTTTACCCAAAGTTTGATTTCGAGATGATTGATCTCGCATTATAGGAAAAATATTTCCAAGCCAAATTCATAAACAAAACGTTAGATTTCCATATTTATGGCCCTCCATAGGCACATAATTGGAATCCGTAGTACGGGTAAGTTGGTAGGGCAAATTCAAACCAATGTAACTTGCTTGATTTCCACCGAAAAAGTACCAAATTTTTGTTCAAATTCAAGTTATGAATGTGTTCTATCTAGAACATCCAGGCCACGTCTAAAAACTCCGTACCGTTCAAAGGCTATGGTCAAAACGGTTACCGTAGGTCACTTTCAATACATTTTCTCAGCGATTACGGCTCGTGAATAACTAGCCACTAACATGTTTTTTTACCGAAAAATTGAGTTTTTTAGATGATTGTTCTTGCGATATAAAAAAAATATTTCCAAGCGAAATTCGTGAACAAAATGTTAGACTTCCATTTTTACGCCCCACTATGGGCATATAATTAGAATCTACTGTTCGGGTAACTTGATGGGGTGTTTTCAAATGACAATAACTCTCTTGATTTCCATCGAAAAAATACAAAATTGGTGTTCAAATTCAGGCTCTGATTGTGTAATTTCTAAAACATAAAGGCCGCTTAAAAAAACTCCTCACCGTTCAACAATTATTGTCGGAACTATTACCGACGGTCACTTTTCATCCAATTCTCTAAGCGATTAAGGCTTGTCAATATCAGGCCGTTAACCTATCATTTACCCAAAGTTTGATTTTGACATGATTGTTCACGCCTGATAGTAAAAATATTTCCAAGCCAAATTCATAAACAAAACGTTAGATTTCCATTTTTATGGCCCTCCATAGGCACATAATTGGAATCCGTAGTTCGGGTAAGATGGTGGGGCAAATTTAAACCAATGTAACTCGCTTGATTTCCATCGAAAAAGTACCAAATTTGTGTTCAAATTCAAGCTACGAATGTGTTCTATCTAGAACATCCAGGCCACATCTAAAAATTCCATACAGTTCAAAAGCTATGGTAGAAACGGTTACCGTAGGTCACTTTCAATACATTTTCTCAGCGATTACGGCTCGTGAATAACTAGCCACTAACATTTTTTTTTACCGAAAAATTGAGTTTTAGATGATTGTTCTCGCGATATAAAAAAAATATTTCCAAGCGAAATTCGTGAAAAAACGTTAGACTTCCATTTTTAGGCCCCACTATGGGCAAATAATTAGAATCAACTATTCGGCTAACTCGGTGGGCTGTTTTCAAATGACAATAACTCTGTTGATTTCCATCGGAAAAATGCAAAATTTGTGTTCAAATCCAAGCTCTGATTGTGTACTTTCTAAAACATAAAGGCTGCTTAAAAAAAGTCCTCACCGTTCAACAGTTATTGTCAGAACGATTACCGAAGGTCACTTTTCATCGAATTCTCTAAGCCATTAAGGCTAGTCAATATCAGGCCGCTAACCTATCATTTACCCAAAGTTTGATTTCGAGATGATTGTTCTTGCGTTATAGGAAAAATATTTCTAAGCCAAATTCATAAACAAAACGTTAGATTTTCATTTTTATGGCCCTCCATCGACACATAATTGGAATCCGTAGTTCGGGTAACTCGGTGGGGCAATTTCAAACCAACGTAACTTTCTTGACTACCACCGAAAAAGTACCAAATTTGTGTTCAAATTTAAGCTATGAATTTGTTCTATCTAGAACATCTAGGCCGCGTCGAAAAATTCCGTACCGTTCAAAGGCTATGGTCGAAACGGTTACCGTAGGACACCTTCAATACAGTTTCTCGGCGATTACGGCTCATGAATAACTAGCCACTAACATGTTTTTTTACCGAAAAATTGAGTTTTACATTATTGGTCTCACGATATAAAAAAAAATATTTCCAAGCAAAATTCGTGAACAAAACGTTAACCTTCAATTTTTACGCCCCACTATGGGCATATAATTAGAATCTACTGTTTGGGTAACTTGATGGGGTGTTTTCAAATGACAATAACTCTCTTGATTTCCATCGAAAAAATACAAAATTGGTGTTCAAATTCAGGCTCTGATTGTGTACTTTCTAAAACATAAAGGCCGCTTAAAAAAATTCCTCACCGTTCAACAGTTATTGTCGGAACTATTACCGACGGTCACTTTTCATCCAATTCTCTAAGCGATTAAGGCTTGTCAATTTCAGGCCGTTAACCTATCATTTACCCAAAGTCTGATTTCGACATGATTGGTCACGCCTGATAGGAAAAATATTTACAAGCCAAATTCATAAACAAAACGTTAGATTTCCATTTTTATGGCCCTCCATAGGCACAAAATTGGAATCCGTTGTTCGGGTAAGATGGTGAGGCAAATTTAAACCAATGTAACTCGCTTGATTTCCATCGAAAAAGAACCAAATTTGTGTTCAAATTCAAGCTACGAATGTGTTCTATCTAGAACATCCAGGCCACGCCTAAAAATTCCATACCGTTCAAAAGCTATGGTCGAAACGGTTACCGTAGGTCACTTTCAATACATTTTCTCAGCGATTACGGCTCGTGAATAACTAGCCACTAACATGTTTTTTTTACCGAAAAATTGAGTTTTAGATGATTGTTCTCGCGATATAAAAAAAATATTTCCAAGCGAAATTCGTGAACAAAACGTTAGACTTCCATTTTTAGGCCCCACTATGGGCAAATAATTAGAATCTACTATTCGGCTAACTCGGTGGGCTGTTTTCAAATGACAATAACTCTGTTGATTTCCATCGGAAAAATGCAAAATTTGTGTTCAAATCCAAGCTCTGATTGTGTACTTTCTAAAGCATAAAGGCTGCTTAAAAAAAGTCCTCACCGTTCAACAGTTATTGTCAGAACGATTACCGAAGGTCACTCTTCATCGAATTCTCTAAGCCATTAAGGCTAGTCAATATCAGGCCGCTAACCTATCATTTACCCAAAGTTTGATTTCGAGATGATTGTTCTTGCGTTATAGGAAAAATATTTCTAAGCCAAATTCATAAACAAAACGTTAGATTTTCATTTTTATGGCCCTCCATCGACACATACTTGTAATCCGTAGTTCGGGTAACTCGGTGGGGCAATTTCAAACCAACGTAACTTTCTTGACTACCACCGAAAAAGTACCAAATTTGTGTTCAAATTTAAGCTATGAATTTGTTCTATCTAGAACATCTAGGCCGCGTCGAAAAATTCCGTACCGTTCAAAGGCTATGGTCGAAACGATTACCGTAGGACACCTTCAATACAGTTTCTCGGCGATTACGGCTCATGAATAACTAGCCACTAACATGTTTTTTTACCGAAAAATTGAGTTTTACATTATTGGTCTCACGATATAAAAAAAAAATATTTCCAAGCAAAATTCGTGAACAAAACGTTAGCCTTTCATTTTTACGCCCCACTATGGGCGTATAATTAGAATCTACTGTTTGGGTAACTTGATGGGGTGTTTTCAAATGACAATAACTCTCTTGATTTCCATCGAAAAAATACAAAATTGGTGCTCAAATTCAGGCTCTGATTGTGTACTTTCTAAAACATACAGGCCGCTTAAAGAAATTCCTCACCGTTCAACAGTTATTGTCGGAACTATTACCGACGGTCACTTTTCATCCAATTCTCTAAGCGATTAAGGCTTGTCAATATGAGGCCGTTAACCTATCATTTACCCAAAGTTTGATTTCGACATGATTGTTCACGCCTGATAGGAAAAATTTTTCCAAGCCAAATTCATAAACAAAACGTTAGATTTCCATTTTTATGGCCCTCCATAGGCACATAATTGGAATCCGTAGTTCGGGTAAGATGGTGGGGCAAATTTAAACCAATGTAACTCGCTTGATTTCCATCGAAAAAGTACCAAATTTGTGTTCAAATTCAAGCTACGAATGTGTTCTACCTAGAACATCCAGGCCACGTCTAAAAATTCCATACCGTTCAAAAGTTATGGTCGAAACGGTTACCGTAGGTCACTTTCAATACATTTTCTCAGCGATTACGGCTCGTGAATAACTAGCCACTAACATGTTTTTTTACCGAAAAATTGAGTTTTAGATGATTGTTCTCGCGATATAAAAAAAATATTTCCAAGCGAAATTCGTGAACAAAACGTTAGACTTCCATTTTTAGGCCCCACTATGGGCAAATAATTAGAATCTACTATTCGGCTAACTCGGTGGGCTGTTTTCAAATGACAATAACTCTGTTGATTTCCATCGGAAAAATGCAAAATTTGTGTTCAAATCCAAGCTCTGATTGTGTACTTTCTAAAGCATAAAGGCTGCTTAAAGAAAGTCCTCACCGTTCAACAGTTATTGTCAGAACGATTACCGAAGGTCACTCTTCATCGAATTCTCTAAGCCATTAAGGCTAGTCAATATCAGGCCGCTAACCTATCATTTACCCAAAGTTTGATTTCGAGATGATTGTTCTTGCGTTATAGGAAAAATATTTCTAAGCCAAATTCATAAACAAAACATTAGATTTTCATTTTTATGGCCCTCCATCGACACATAATTGGAATCCGTAGTTCGGGTAACTCGGTGGGGCAATTTCAAACCAACGTAACTTTCTTGACTACCACCGAAAAAGTACCAAATTTGTGTTCAAATTTAAGCTATGAATTTGTTCTATCTAGAACATCTAGGCCGCGTCGAAAAATTCCGTACCGTTCAAAGGCTATGGTCGAAACGGTTACCGTAGGACACCTTCAATACAGTTTCTCGGCGATTACGGCTCATGAATAACTAGCCACTAACATGTTTTTTTACCGAAAAATTGAGTTTTACATTATTGGTCTCACGATATAAAAAAAAATATTTCCAAGCAAAATTCGTGAACAAAACGTTAGCCTTCCATTTTTACGCCCCACTATGGGCATATAATTAGAATCTACTGTTTGGGTAACTTGATGGGGTGTTTTCAAATGACAATAACTCTCTTGATTTCCATCGAAAAAATACAAAATTGGTGTTCAAATTCAGGCTCTGATTGTGTACTTTCTAAAACATAAAGGCCGCTTAAAAAAATTCCTCACCGTTCAACAGTTATTGTCGGAACTATTACCGACGGTCACTTTTCATCCAATTCTCTAAGCGATTAAGGCTTGTCAATTTCAGGCCGTTAACCTATCATTTACCCAAATTTTGATTTCGACATGATTGTTCACGCCTGATAGGAAAAATATTTACAAGCCAAATTCATAAACAAAACGTTAGATTTCCATTTTTATGGCCCTCCATAGGCACAAAATTGGAATCCGTTGTTCGGGTAAGATGGTGGGGCAAATTTAAACCAATGTAACTCGCTTGATTTCCATCGAAAAAGTACCAAATTTGTGTTCAAATTCAAGCTACGAATGTGTTCTATCTAGAACATCCAGGCCACGCCTAAAAATTCCATACCGTTCAAAAGCTATGGTCGAAACGGTTACCGTAGGTCACTTTCAATACATTTTCTCAGCGATTACGGCTCGTGAATAACTAGCCACTAACATGTTTTTTTACCGAAAAATTGAGTTTTAGATGATTGTTCTCGCGATATAAAAAAAATATTTCCAAGCGAAATTCGTGAACAAAACGTTAGACTTCCATTTTTAGGCCCCACTATGGGCAAATAATTAGAATCTACTATTCGGCTAACTCGGTGGGCTGTTTTCAAATGACAATAACTCTGTTGATTTCCATCGGAAAAATGCAAAATTTGTGTTCAAATCCAAGCTCTGATTGTGTACTTTCTAAAGCATAAAGGCTGCTTAAAAAAAGTCCTCACCGTTCAACAGTTATTGTCAGAACGATTACCGAAGGTCACTCTTCATCGAATTCTCTAAGCGATTAAGGCTAGTCAATATCAGGCCGCTAACCTATCATTTACCCAAAGTTTGATTTCGAGATGATTGTTCTTGCGTTATAGGAAAAATATTTCTAAGCCAAATTCATAAACAAAACGTTAGATTTTCATTTTTATGGCCCTCCATCGACACATAATTGTAATCCGTAGTTCGGGTAACTCGGTGGGGCAATTTCAAACCAACGTAACTTTCTTGACTACCACCGAAAAAGTACCAAATTTGTGTTCAAATTTAAGCTATGAATTTGTTCTATCTAGAACATCTAGGCCGCGTCGAAAAATTCCGTACCGTTCAAAGGCTATGGTCGAAACGGTTACCGTAGGACACCTTCAATACAGTTTCTCGGCGATTACGGCTCCTGAATAACTAGCCACTAACATGTTTTTTTACCGAAAAATTGAGTTTTACATTATTGGTCTCACGATATAAAAAAAAATATTTCCAAGCAAAATTCGTGAACAAAACGTTAGCCTTCCATTTTTACGCCCCACTATGGGCATATAATTAGAATCTACTGTTTGGGTAACTTGATGCGGTGTTTTCAAATGACAATAACTCTCTTGATTTCCATCGAAAAAATACAAAATTGGTGTTCAAATTCAGGCTCTGATTGTGTACTTTCTAAAACGTACAGGCCGCTTAAAAAAATTCCTCACCGTTCAACAGTTATTGTCGGAACTATTACCGACGGTCACTTTTCATCCAATTCTCTAAGCGATTAAGGCTTGTCAATATCAGGCCGTTAACCAATCATTTACCCAAAGTTTGATTTCGACATGATTGTTCACGCCTGATAGGAAAAATATTTACAAGCCAAATTCATAAACAAAACGTTGGATTTCCATTTTTATGGCCCTCCATAGGCACATAATTGGAATCCGTTGTTCGGGTAAGATGCTGGGGCAAATTTAAACCAATGTAACTCGCTTGATTTCCATCGAAAAAGTACCAAATTTGTGTTCAAATTCAAGCTACGAATGTGTTCTATCTAGAACATCCAGGCCACGCCTAAAAATTCCATACCGTTCAAAAGCTATGGTCGAAACGGTTACCGTAGGTCACTTTCAATACATTTTCTCAGCGATTACGGCTCGTGAATAACTAGCCACTAACATGTTTTTTTACCGAAAAATTGAGTTTTAGATGATTGTTCTCGCGATATAAAAAAAATATTTCCAAGCGAAATTCGTGAACAAAACGTTAGACTTCCATTTTTAGGCCCCACTATGGGCAAATAATTAGAATCTACTATTCGGCTAACTCGGTGGGCTGTTTTCAAATGACAATAACTCTGTTGATTTCCATCGGAAAAATGCAAAATTTGTGTTCAAATCCAAGCTCTGATTGTGTACTTTCTAAAGCATAAAGGCTGCTTAAAAAAAGTCCTCACTGTTCAACAGTTATTGTCAGAACGATTACCGAAGGTCACTCTTCATCGAATTCTCTAAGCGATTAAGGCTAGTCAATATCAGGCCGCTAACCTATCATTTACCCAAAGTTTGATTTCGAGATGATTGTTCTTGCGTTATAGGAAAAATATTTCTAAGCCAAATTCATAAACAAAACGTTAGATTTTCATTTTTATGGCCCTCCATCGACACATAATTGTAATCCATAGTTCGGGTAACTCGGTGGGGCAATTTCAAACCAACGTAACTTTCTTGACTACCACCGAAAAAGTACCAAATTTGTGTTCAAATTTAAGCTATCAATGTGTTCTATCTAGAACATCTTGGCCGCGTCGAAAAATTCCGTACCGTTCAAAGGCTATGGTCGAAACGGTTACCGTAGGTCACCTTCAATACATTTTCTCGGCGATTAAGGCTCGTGAATAACTAGCCACTAACATGTTTTTTTACCGAAAAATTGAGTTTTACATTATTGGTCTCACGATATAAAAAAAATATTTCCAAGCAAAATTCGTGAATAAAACGTTAGCCTTCCATTTTTACGCCCCACTATGGGCAAATAATTAGAATCTACTGTTTGGGTAACTTGATGGGGTGTTTTCAAATGACAATAACTCTCTTGATTTCCATCGAAAAAATACAAAATTGGTGTTCAAATTCAAGCTATGATTGTGTACTTTCTAAAACATACAGGGCGCTTAAAAAAATTCCTCACCGTTCAACAGTTATTTTCAGAACCATTACCGACGGTCACCTTTCATCCAATTCTCTAAGCGATTAAGGCTTGTCAACATCAGGCCGTTAACCTATCATTTACCCAAAGTTTAATTTCGAGATGATTGTTCTCGCGTGATAGGAAAAACATTTCCAAGCCAAATTCATAAACAAAACGTTAGATTTTCATTTTTATGGCCCTCCATCGACACATAATTGGAATCCGTAGTTCGGGTAACTCGGTGGGGCAATTTCAAACCAACGTAACTTTCTTGACTACCACCGAAAAAGTACCAAATTTGTGTTCAAATTTAAGCTATGAATTTGTTCTATCTAGAACATCTAGGCTGCGTCGAAAAATTCCGTACCATTCAAAGGCTAAGGTCGAAACGGTTACCGTAGGTCACCTTCAATACAGTTTCTCGACGATTACGGCTCGTGAATAACTAGCCACTAACATGTTTTTTTACCGAAAAATTGAGTTTTACATGATTGGTCTCACGATATAAAAAAAAAATATTTCCAAGCAAAATTCGTGAACAAAATGTTAGCCTTCCATTTTTACGCCCCACTATGGGCATATAATTAGAATCTACTGTTTGGGTAACTTGATGGGGTGTTTTCAAATGACAATAACTCTCTTGATTTCCATCGAAAAAATACAAAATTGGTGTTCAAATTCAAGCTCTGATTATGTACTTTCTAAAACATATAGGCCGCTTAAAAAAATTCACCACCGTTCAACAGTTATTGTCGGAACTATTACCGACGGTCACTTTTCATCCAATTCTCTAAGCGATTAAGGCTTGTCAATATCAGGCCGTTAACCTATCATTTACCCAAAGTTTGATTTCGACATGATTGTTCTCGCGTGATAGGAAAAATATTTCCAAGCCAAATTCATAAACAGAACGTTAGATTTCCATTTTTATGTTCCTCCATAGGCACATAATTGGAATCCGTAGTTCGGGTAAGTTGGTGGGGCAAATTGAAACCAATGTAACTCGCTTGATTTCCATCGAAAAAGTACCAAATTTGTGTTCAAATTCAAGCTACGAATGTGTTCTATCTAGAACATCCAGGCCGAGTCTAAAAATTCCATACCGTTCAAAAGCTATGGTCGAAACGGTTACCGTAGGTGACTTTCAATACATTTTCTCAGCGATTACGGCTCGTGAATAACTAGCCACTAACATGTTTTTTTACCGAAAAATTGAATTTTAGATGATTGTTCTCGCGATATAAAAAAAATATTTCCAAGCGAAATTCGTGAACAAAACGTTAGACTTCCATTTTTACGCCCCACTATGGGCAAATAATTAGAATCTACTATTCGGCTAACTCGGTGGGCTGTTTTCAAATGACAATAACTCTATTGATTTCCATCAAAAAAGTACAAAATTTGTGTTCAAATCCTAGCTCTGATTGTGTACTTTCTAAAACATAAAGGTTGCTTAAAAAAAGTCCTCACCGTTCAACAGTTATTGTCAGAACGATTACCGAAGGTCACTTTTCATCGAATTCTCTAAGCGATTAAGGCTAGTCAATATCAGGCCGCTAACCTATCATTTACCCAAAGTTTGATTTCGAGATGATTGTTCTTGCGTTATAGGAAAAATATTTCCAAGCCAAATTCATAAACAAAACGTTAGATTTTCATTTTTATGGCCCTCCATCGACACATAAATTGGAATCCGTTAGTTCGGGGTAACTCGGTGGGGCAATTTCAAACCAATGTAACTCGCTTGATTTCCATCGAAAAGGTACCGAATTTGTGTTCAAATTCAAGCTATGAGTGTGTTCTATCTAGAACATTCAGGCCGCATCTAAAAATTCCGTACCGTTCAAAGGCTACGGTCAAAACAGTTACCGTAGGTCACTTTCATTACATTTTCTCAGCGATTACGGCTCGTGAATAACTAGCCACTAACAGGTTTTTTTACCCAAAAAATGAGTTTTTGATGATTGGACCTCGCGATATAAGAAAAATATTTTCCAGCGAAATTCGTGAACAACACGTTAGCCTTCCATTTTTGCGCCCCACTATGGGCAAATAATTAGAATCTACTGTTCGGGTAACTCGGTGGGGTGTTTTCAAATGACAGTAACTCCCTTGACTTCCATCGAAAAAATGTGAAATTTGTGTTCAAATTCAAGCTCTGATTGTGTACTATCTAAAACATATAGACCGCTTAAAAAAATTCCTCACCGTTCCACAGTTATTGTCGGAACAATTACCGAAGTCACTTTTCATCCAATTCTCTAAGCGATTAAGGGTTGTCAATATCAGGCCGCTAACCTATCATTTTCCCAAAGTTTGATTTCGAGATGATTGTTCTCGCGTTATAGGAAAAATATTTCCAACCAAATTCATAAACAAAACGTTAGATTTCTATTTTTGTGGCCTTCCATCGATACATAATTGGAATCCGTAGTTCGGGTAACTCGGTGGGGCAATTTCAAATCAGTGTAACTCGCTAGATTTCCATCGAAAAAGTACCAGTTCTATCCAGAACTTTGTGGCCGCGTCTAAAAAATTCCGTACCGTTCAAAACCTATGGTCGAAACGGTTACCGTAGGTCACTTTCAATACATTTTCTCAGTGATTACGGCTTGTGAATAACTAGCCACTAACATGTTTTTTCACCGAAAGTTTGAGTTTTAGATGATTGGTCTCACGATACAAAAAAAATATTTCCGAGCGAAATTCGTGAACGAAACGTTAGACTTCCATTTTTACGCCCACTATGGGCAAATAATTAGAATCTACTATTCGGGTAAATCGGTGGGGTGTTTTCAAATGACAATAACAATCTTGATTTCCATCGAAAAAATACAAAATTTGTGTTCAAATTCACGTTCTGATTGTGTACTTTCTAAAACATAAAGGCCGCTTCGAAAAATTCCTCACCGTTCAACAATTATAGTCGGAACGTTAACCGAAGGTCACTTTCTTCAATTCTCTAAGCGATTAATGCTAGTCAATATCGGGCCGCTAACCTATCATTTACCCAAAGTTTGATTTCGAGATGATTGTTCTCGCGTGATAGGAAAAATATTTCCAAGCCAAATTCATAAACAAAAACGTTAGATTTTCTTTTTTATGGCCCTCCATCGACACATAATTGGAATCCGTATGTTCGTTGGGTAACTCGGTGGGGCAATTTCAAACCAACATAACTTTCTTGACTACCTCCGAAAAAGTACCAAATTTGAGTTCAAATTTAAGCTATGAGTGTGTTCTATCTAAAACATCTAGTCCGCATCGAAAAATTCCGTACCGTTCAAAGGCTATGGTCGAAACGGTTATCGTAGGTCACCTTCAATACATTTTCTCGGCGATTACGGCTCGTGAATAACTAGCCACTAACATCTTTATTTACCGAAAAATTGAGTTTTACATTATTGGTCTCACGATATAAAAAAAATATTTCCAAGCAAAATTCGTGAACAAAAACGTTAGCCTTCCATTTTTACGCCCCACTATGGGCAAATAATTAGAATCTACTGTTTGGGTAACTTGGTGGGGTGTTTTCAAATGGCAATAACTCTCTTGATTTCCATCGAAAAAATACAAAATTGGTGTTCAAATTCAAGCTATGATTGTGTACTTTCTAAAACACACAGGCCGCTTAAAAAAATTCCTCACCGTTCAGAAGTTATTGTCAGAACCATTACCGACGGTCACTTTTCATCCAATTCTCTAAGCGATTAAGGCTTGTCAATATCAGGCCGTTAACCTCTCATTTACCCAAAGTTTGATTTCGAGATGACTGTTCTCGCGTGATAGGAAAAATATTTCCAAGCCAAATTCAAAAGCAGAACGTTAGATTTCCATTTTTACGGCCCTCCATAGGCACATAATTGGAATCCGTAGTTCAGGAAAGTTGGTGGGGCAAATTCAAACCAATGTAACTCACTTGATTTCCACCGAAAAAGTACCAAATTTGTGTTCAAATTCAAGCTACGAATGTGTTCTATCTAGAACATTGTGGCTGCGTCTAAAGACTCCGTACCGTTCAAAAGCTATGGTTGAAACGGTTACCGTAGGTCACATTCAATACAATTTTTCAGAAATTACGGCTCGTGAATAACTAGCCACTACCATGTTTATTTACCGAAAAACTGAGTTTTAGATGAATGGTCTCGTGATATAAAAAAAATATTTCCAAACAAAATTCGTGAACAAAACGTTAGACTTCACATTTTTACGCTCCACTATGGGCAAATAATTAGAATCTACTGTCCGGGTAACTCGGTGGGGTGTTTTCAAATGACAATAACTCTCTTGATTTCCATCGAAAAAATACAAAATTGGTGTTCAAATTCAAGCTATGATTGTTTACTTTCTAAAACATACATGCCGCTTAAAAAAATTCCTCACCGTTCAACAGTTATTGTCGAACAATTACCGACGGTCACTTTTCATCAAATTCTCTAAGTGATTAAGGCTTGTCAATATCAGGCTGCTAACCTATCATTTATCCAAGGTTTGATTTCGACATGATTGTTTCTCGCGTGATAGGAAAAAATATTTCCAAGCCAAATTCATAAACAAAACGTTAGATTTCCATTTTTATGGCCCTCCATAGGCACATAATTGGAATCCGTAGTTCGGGTAAGTTGGTGGGGCAAATTCAAACCAATGTAACTCGCTTGATTTCCTCCGAAAAAGTACCAAATTTGTGTTCAAATTCAAGCTACGAATGGGTTCTATCTAGAACATTCAGGCCACGTCTAAAAATTCCGTACCGTTCAAAAGCTATGGTCGAAACGGTTACCGTAGGTCACTTTCAATACATTTTTTCAGCAATTACGGCTCGTGAATAACTAGCCACCAACATGTTTTTTTACCGAAAAATTGAGTTTTAGATTGTTGGTCTCGCGATATAAAAAAAATATTTCCAAGCGAAATTCGTGAACAAAACGTGTTAGACTTCCATTTTTACGCCCCACTATGGGCAAATAATTAGAATCTACTGTTCGGGTAACTTGGTGGGGTGTTTTCAAATGACAATAACTCTCTTGATTTCCATCGAAAAAATACAAAATTTGTGATCAAATCCAAGCTCTGATTGTGTACTTTCTAAAACATACTGGCCACTTAAAAAAATTCCTCAGCATTCAACAGTTATTGACGGAACGATTGCCGAAGGTCACTTTTCATCGAATTCTCTAAGCGATTAAGGCTAGTCAATATCAGGCCGCTAACCCTATCATTTACCCAAAGTTTGATTTCGAGATGATTGTTTTCGCGTTATAGGAAAAATATTTCCAAGCCAAATTCATAAACAAAACGTTAGATTTTAATTTTTATGGCCTTCCATCGACACATAATTGTAATCCGTAGTTCGGGTAACTCGGTGGGGCAATTTCAAACCAATGTAACTCGCTTGATTTCCACCGAAAAAGTACCGAATTTGTGTTCAAATTCAAGCTATGAAAGTGTTCTATCTAGTACATCCAGGCCGCGTCTAAAAATTCCGTACTATTCGAAGGCTATGGTCGAAACGGTTACCGTAGGTCACTTTCAATACATTTTCTCAGCAATTACGGCTCGTGAATAACTAGCCACTAAGATGTTTTTTTACCAAAAAATTGAGTTTTAGATGATTGGTCTCGCCGATATAAAACAAAAATTTCCAAGCGAAATTCGTGAACAAAACGTTAGCCTTCCATTTTTACGTCCCACTATGGGCAAATAATTGGAATCTACTATTCGGCGTAACTCGGTTGGGTGTTTTCAAATCACAATCACTCTCTTGATTTCCATAAAAAAAATACAAAAATTTGTGTTCGAATTCAAGCTGTGATTGTGTACTATTTAAAACATACAGGCTGGTTAAAAAAATTCCTCACCGTTCAACAGTTATTGTCGAAACGATTACCGCAGGTCACTTTTCATCCAATTCTCTAAGCGATTATGGCATCTCAATATCAGGCCGCTAACCTATCGTTTACCCAAACTTTGATTTCGAGATGATTGTTCTCGCGTTATAGGAAAAATATTTCCAAGCCAATTTCATAAACAGAACGTTAGATTTCCATTTTTAATGGCCCTCCATAGGCACATAATTGGAATCCGTAGTTTGGGTAAGTTGGTGGGGCAATTTCAAACAAATGT
This sequence comes from Quercus gilva, assembly GCA_023621385.1. NCBI lineage: Eukaryota > Viridiplantae > Streptophyta > Magnoliopsida > Fagales > Fagaceae > Quercus > Quercus gilva. Next base: position 63,426,119 of record CM042480.1, on the reverse strand, counting down.
ATCTCGCTTGATTTCCACCGAAAAAGTACCAAATTTGTGTTCAAATTCAAGCTACGAATGTGTTGTATCTAAAACATTCAGGCCGCGTGTAAAAATTCCGTACCATTCAAAGGGCTATGGTCGAAACGATTACCGTAGGACACCTTCAATACAGTTTCTCGGGCGATTACGGCTCATGAATAACTAGCCACTAACATGTTTTTTTACCGAAAAATTGAGTTTTACATTATTGGTCTCACGATATAAAAAAAAAATATTTCCAAGCAAAATTCGTAAACAAAACGTTAGCCTTCCATTTTTACGCCCCACTATGGGGCATATAATTAGAATCTACTGTTTGGGTAACTTGATGGGGTGTTTTCAAATGACAATAACTCTCTTGATTTCCATCGAAAAAATACAAAATTGGTGCTCAAATTCAGGCTCTGATTGTGTACTTTCTAAAACATAAAGGGCCGCTTAAAGAAATTCCTCACCGTTCAACAGTTATTGTCGGAACTATTACCGACGGTCACTTTTCATCCAATTCTCTAAGCGATTAAGGCTTGTCAATATGAGGCCGTTAACCTATCATTTACCCAAAGTTTGATTTCGACATGATTGTTCACGCCTGATAGGAAAAAATTTTCCAAGCCAAATTCATAAACAAAACGTTAGATTTCCATTTTTATGGCCTCCATAGGCACATAATTGGAATCCGTTAGTTCGGGTAAGATGGTGGGGCAAATTTAAACCAATGTAACTCGCTTGATTTCCATCGAAAAAGTACCAAATTTGTGTTCAAATTCAAGCTACGAATGTGTTCTACCTAGAACATCCAGGCCACGTCTAAAAATTCCATACCGTTCAAAAGCTATGGTCGAAACGGTTACCGTAGGTCACTTTCAATACATTTTCTCAGCGATTACGGCTCGTGAATAACTAGCCACTAACATGTTTTTTTACCGAAAAATTGAGTTTTAGATGATTGTTCTCGCGATATAAAAAAAATATTTCCAAGCGAAATTCGTGAACAAAACGTTAGACTTCCATTTTTAGGCCCCACTATGGGCAAATAATTAGAATCTACTATTCGGTCTAACTCGGTGGGCTGTTTTCAAATGACAATAACTCTGTTGATTTCCATCGGAAAAATGCAAAATTTGTGTTCAAATCCAAGCTCTGATCGTGTACTTTCTAAAGCATAAAGGCTGCTTAAAAAAAGTCCTCACCGTTCAACAGTTATTGTCAGAACGATTACCGAAGGTCACTCTTCATCGAATTCTCTAAGCCATTAAGGCTAGTCAATATCAGGCCGCTAACCTATCATTTACCCAAAGTTTTGATTTCGAGATGATTGTTCTTGCGTTATAGGAAAAATATTTCTAAGCCAAATTCATAAACAAAACATTAGATTTTCATTTTTATGGCCCCTCCATCGACACATAATTGGAATCCGTAGTTCGGGTAACTCGGTGGGGCAATTTCAAACAACGTAACTTTCTTGACTACCACCGAAAAAGTACCAAATTTGTGTTCAAATTTAAGCTATGAATTTGTTCTATCTAGAACATCTAGGCCGCGTCGAAAAATTCCGTACCGTTTCAAAGGCTATGGTCGAAACGGTTACCGTAGGACACCTTCAATACAGTTTCTCGACGATTACGGCTCATGAATAACTAGCCATTAACATGTTTTTTTCCCGAAAAATTGAGTTTTACATTATTGGTCTCACGATATAAAAAAAAAAATATTTCCAAGCAAAATTCGTGAACAAAACGTTAGCCTTCCATTTTTTACGCCCACTATGGGCATATAATTAGAATCTACTGTTTGGGTAACTTGATGGGGGTGTTTTCAAATGACAATAACTCTCTTGATTTCCATCGAAAAAATACAAAATTGGTGTTCAAATTCAGGCTCTGATTGTGTACTTTCTAAAACATACAGGCCGCTTAAAAAAATTCCTCACCGTTCAACAGTTATTGTCGGAACTATTACCGACGGTCACTTTTCATCCAATTCTCTAAGCGATTAAGGCTTGTCAATTTCAGGCCGTTAACCTATCATTTACCCAAAGTTTGATTTCGACACGATTGTTCACGCCTGATAGGAAAAAATATTTACAAGCCAAATTCATAAACAAAACGTTAGATTTCCATTTTTATGGCCCTCCATAGGCACAAAATTGGAATCCGTTGTTCGGGTAAGATGGTGGGGGGCAAATTTAATCCAATGTAACTCGCTTGATTTCCATCGAAAAAGTACCAAATTTGTGTTCAAATTCAAGCCACGAATGTGTTCTATCTAGAACGTTCAGGCCGCGTCTAAAAATTCCGTACCGTTCAAATGCTATGGTCGAAACGGTTACCGTAGGTCACTTTCATTACATTTTCTCAGCGATTATGGCTCGTGAACAACAAGCCACTAACATGTTTTTTTTACCGAAAAATTGAGTTTTAGATGATCGGGCTCGTGATATAAGAAAAATATTTCCAAGCAAAATTCATGAACAAAACGTTAGACTTCCATTTTTACGCCCAACTATGGGCAAGTAATTAGAATCTACTGTTCGGGTAACTCGGTGGGTTGTTTTCAAATGACAATAACTCTCTTGATTTCCAATGAAAAAATACAAAATTTGTGTTCTAATCCAAGCTCTGATTTTGTAACGTTCTAAAACAGACAGGCCGCTTAAAAAAATTCCACACCGTTCAACAGTTATTACCGGAACGATTACTGAAGGTCACTTTTCGTCCAATTCTCTAAGCGATTAAGTCTAGTCAATATCAGGCCGCTAACCTATCATTTACCTAAAGTTTGATTTCGAGATGATTGTTCTTGCATTATAGGAAAAATATTTCCAAGCCAAATTCGTAAACAAAACGTTAGATTTTAATTTTTATGGCCCTCCATCGACACATAATTGGAATCCGTAGTTCGGGTAACTCGGTGGGGCAATTTCAAACCAATGTAACTCGCTTGATTTCCACCGAAAAAGTACCAGATTTGTGTTCAAATTCAAGCTATGTGTGTGTGCTATTTAGAACATCGAGGCCGCGTGTAAAAATTCAGTACCGTTCAAAGGCTATGGTCAAAACGGTTACCATAGGTCACTTTCAATACATTTTCTCAGCGATTACGGCTCGTGAATAACTAGCCACTAACATGTTTTTTCACCGAAAAATTGAGTTTTCGATGATTGGTCTCGCGATATAAAAAAAAAATATATTTCTTAGCGAAATTCGTGAACAAAACGTTAGACTTCCATTTTTACGCCCCACTATGGGCAAATAATTAGAATCTACTGTTCGGGTAACTCGGTGGGGTGTTTTCAAATGGCAATAACTCTCTTGATTTCCAACGAAAAAAAAAACAAAATTTGTGTTCAAATTCAAGCTCTGAGTGTGTACTTTCTAAAACATACAGGGCGCTTAAAAAATTCCTCACCGTATCAACAGTTATTGTCGGAACGATTACCGAAGGTCACTTTTCATCCAATTCTCTAAGCGATTAAGGCTAGTCAATATCAGGCCGCTAACCTATCATTTACCCAAAGTTTGATTTCGAGATGATTTTTCTCGCGTTATAGGAAAAAATATTTCGAAGCCAAATTCATAAACAAAACGTTAGATTTTAATTTTTATGGCCCTCCATCGACACATAATTGGAATCCGTAGTTCAGGTAACTCGGTGGGGCAATTTCAAACCAATGTAACTCGCTTGATTTCCATCGAAAAAGTACCGAATTTGTGTTCAAATTCAAGCTATGAGTGTGTTCTATCTAGAAACATTGAGGCCGCGTCTAAAATTTCCGTACCGTTCAAAGGCTACGGTCAAAACGGTTACCATAGGTCACTTTCAATACATTTTCTCAGCGATTACGGCTCGTGAATAACTAGCCACTAACAGGTTTTTTTACCGAAAGAATGACTTTTTGATGATTGGACTCGCGATATAAGAAAAATATTTTCCAGCGAAATTCGCGAACAAAACGTTAGCCTTCCATTTTTGCGCCCCCACTATGGGCAAATAATTAGAATCTACTGTTCGGGTAACTCGGTGGGGTGTTTTCAAATGACAGTAACTCCCTTGATTTCCATTGAAAAAATGTGAAATTTGTGTTCAAATTCAAGCTCTGATTGTGTACTATCTAAAACATACAGGCCGCTTAAAAAAATTCCTCACCGTTCAACAGTTATTGTCGGAAACAATTACCGAAGGTCACTTTTCATCCAATTCTCTAAGCAATTTAGGGTTGTCAATATCAGGCCGCTAACCTATCATTTCCCCAAAGTTTGATTTCGAGATGATTGTTCTCACGTTATAGGGAAAAATATTTCCAACCAAATTCATAAACAAAACGTTAGATTTCTATTTTTGTGGCCCTCCATCGACACATAATTGGAATCCGTTAGTTCGGGTAACTGGGTGGGGGGAATTTCAAATCAGTGTAACTCGCTTGATTTCCATCGAAAAATTACCAAATTTGTTGTTCAAATTCAAGCTATGAATGTGTTCTATCCAGAACATTGTGGGCCGCGTTAAAAAATTCCGTACCGTTCAAAAGCTATGGTTGAAATGGTTACCGTAGGTCACTTTCAATACATTTTCTCAGCGATTACGGCTTGTGAATAACTAGCCACTAACATGTTTTTTCACTGAAAAATTGAGTTTGTGATGATTGGTCTCGCGAAAAAAAAAAATATTTCCAAGCGAAATTCGTGAACGAAACGTTAGACTTCCATTTTTACGCCCCACTATGGGCAAATAATTAGAATCTACTGTTCGGGGTAAATCGGTGGGGTGCTTTCAAATGACAATAACTCTCTTGATTTCCATCGAAAAAATACAAAATTTGTGTTCAAATTCACGTTCTGATTGTGTACTTTCTAAAACATAGAGGCTGCTTCGAAAAATTCTCACCGTTCAACAGTTATAGTCGGAACGTTTACCGAAGGTCACTTTTCTTCCAATTCTCTAAGCGATGAAGGCTAGTCAATATCAGGCCGCTAAACTATCATTTACCCAAAGTTTGATTCGAGATGATTGTTCTCGCGTTATAGGAAAAATATTTCCAAGCCAAATTCATAAACAAAACGCTAGATTTTCATTTTTATGGCCCTCCATCGACACATAATTGGAATCCGTAGTTTCGGGGTAACTCGGTGGGGCAATTTCAAACCCGATGTAACTCGCTTGATTTCCACTGAAAAAGTACCAGATTTGTGTTCAAATTCAAGCTATGAGTGTGTTCTATCTAGAACATTCAGGCCGCGTCTAAAAATTCCGGACCGTTCAAAGGCTATGGTCAAAAACGGTTACCGTAGGTCACTTTCATTACATTTTCTCAGCGATTACGGCTCGTGAATAACTGGCCACTAACTGGTTTTTTTACCGAAAAAATGAGTTTTAGATGATTGGACTCACGATATAAGAAAAATATTTTCTAGCGAAATTCGCGAACAAAACGTTAGCCTTCCATTTTTGCGCCGCACTATGGGCAAATAATTAGAATCTACTGTTCGGGTAACTCGGTGGGGTGTTTTCAACTGGCAATAAATCTCTTGATTTCCATCGAAAAAATACAAAATTTGTGTTCAAATTCAAGCTCTGAGTGTGTACTTTCTAAAACATTGCAGGCCTCTTAGAAAAATTCCTCACTGTTCTACAGTTATTGTCGGAACGATTACCGAAGGTCACTTTTCATCCAAATCTCTAAGCGATTAAGGCTAGTCAATATCAGGCCGCTAACCTATCATTTACCCAAAGTTTGATTTCGAGATGATTGTTCTCGCGTTATAGGAAAAATATTTCCAAGCCAAATTCATAAACAAAACGTTAGATTTTAATTTTTATGGCCCTCCATCGACACATAATTGTAATCCGTAGTTCGGGTAACTCGGTCGGGCAATTTCAAACCAATGTAACTCGCTTGATTTCCATCGAAAAAGTACCGAATTTGTGTTCAAATTCAAGCTATGAGTGTGTTCTATCTAGAACATTTAGGCCGCGTCTAAAAATTCCGTACCGTTCAAAGGCTACGGTCGAAACGGTTACCGTAGGTCACTTTCAATACATTTTCTCAGCGATTACGGCTCATGAATTAACTGGCCACTAACAGGTTTTTTTACCGAAAAAATGAGTTTTTTGATGATTGGACTCGCGATATAAGAAAAATATTTTCTAGCAAAATTCGCGAACAAAACGTTAGCCTTCCATTTTTGCGCCCCACTATGGGCAAAATAATTAGAATCTACTGTTCGGGTAACTCGGTGGCGTGTTTTCAAATGACAGTAACTCTCTTGATTTCCATCGAAAAAATGCGAAATTTGTGTTCAAATTCAAGCTCTGATTGTGTAACTATCTAAAGACATACAGGTCCGCTTAAAAAAATTCCTCACCGTTCAACAGTTATTGTCGGAACAATTACCGAAGGTCACTTTTCATCCAATTCTCTAAGCGATTGAGGCTTGTCAATATCAGCCGCTAACCTATCATTTACCCAAAGTTTGATTTCGAGATGATTGTTCTCGCGTTATAGGAAAAATATTTCCAGCCAAATTCATAAACAAAACGTTAGATTTCTATTTTTGTGGCCCTCCATCGACACATAATTGGAATCCGTAGTTCGAACTAACTCGGTGGGGCAATTTCAAACCAGTGTAACTCGCTTGATTTCCATCGAAAAAGTACCGAATTTTGTGTTCAAATTCAAGCTACGAATGTGTTCTATCTTGAACATTGTGGCCGCGCCTAAAAATTCCGTACCGTTCAAAAGCTATGGTCGAAACGGTTACCGTAGGTCACTTTCAACACATTTTCTCAGCGATTACGGCTCGTGAATAACTAGCCACTAACATGTTTTTTCACCGAAAAATTGAGTTTTAGATGATTGGTCTCGCGATACAAAAAAAATATTTCCGAGCGAAATTCGTAAACAAAATGTTAGATTTCCATTTTGCGCCCCACTATGGGCAAATAATTAGAATCTACTATTCGGGTAAATCGGTGGGGTGTTTTTCAAATGACAATAATTCTCTTGATTTCCATCGAAAAAATACAAAATTTGTGTTCAAATTCAAGTTCAGATTGTGTACTTTCTAAAACATACAGGCCGCTAAGAAAAATTCCTCACCGTTCAACATTTATTGTCGGAACGATTACCGAAGGTCACTTTTCATCCAATTCTACAAGCGATTAAGGCTTGTCAATATCAGGCCGCTAACCTATCATTTGCCCAAAGTTTGATTTCGAGATGATTGTTCTCGTGTTATAGGAAAAATATTTCCAGCCAAATTCGTAAACAAGACGATAGATTTCCATTTTTGTGCCCTCCTATTGACACATAATTGGAATCCATAGTTCGGGTAACTCGGTGGGGCAACTTCAAACCGGTGTAACTCACTTGATTTACACCAAAAAAGTACCGAATTTGTGTTCAAATTCAAGCTACGAAGGTGTCCTATCTAGAACATTGTGGCCGTGTCTAAAAATTCCGTACCGTTCAAAAGCTATGGTCGAAACGGTTACCGTAGGTCACTTTCAATACATTTTTCTCAGCAGATTACGGCTCGTGAATAACTAGCCACTAACATGTTTTTTTCACCGAAAAATTGAGTTTTAGATGATTGGTCTCGCGATATAAGAAAAATATTTTCTAGCGAAATTTGCGAACAAAACGTTATCCTTCCATTTTTGCGCCCCACTATAGGCAAATAATTAGAATCTACTGTTCGGGGTAACTCGGTGGGGTGTTTTCAAATGACAATAACTCTCATGATTTCCATCGAAAAAAGACAAAATTTGAGTTCAAATTCAAGTTCTGATTGTGTACTTTCTAAAACATACAGGCCGCTTAGAAAAATTTCTCACCGTTTAACGGTTATTGTCGGAACGATTACCGAAGGTCACTTTTCATCCAATTCTCTAAGCAATTAAGGGTAGTCAATATCAGGCCACTAACCTATCATTTATCCAAAGTTTGATTTCGAGATGATTGTTCTCGCGTTATAGGAAAAATATTTCCCAACCAAATTCATAAACAAAACGTTAGATTTTCATTTTTATGGCCCTCCATCGACACATAATTGTAATCCGTAGTTCGGGTAACTCGGTGGGGCAATTTCAAACCAATGTAACTCGCTTGATTTCCATCGAAAAAGTACCGAATTTGTGTTCAAATTCAAGCTATGAGTGTGTTCTATCTAGAACATTTAGGCCGCGTCTAAAAATTCCGTACCGTTCAAAGGCTATGGTCAAAACGGTTACCGTAGGTCACTTTCAATACATTTTCTCAGCGATTACGGCTCATGAATAACTGGCCACTAACAGGTTTTTTTACCGAAAAAATGAGTTTTTGATGATTGGACTCGCGATTAAGAAAAATATTTTCTAGCAAAATTCGCGAACAAAACGTTAGCCTTCCATTTTTGCGCCCCCACTATGGGCAAATAATTAGAATCTACTGTTCGGGTAACTCGGTGGGCGTGTTTTCAAATGACAGTAACTCTCTTGATTTCCATCGAAAAAATGCGAAATTTGTGTTCAAATTCAAGCTCTGATTGTGTACTATCTAAAACATACAGGCCGCTTAAAAAAATTCCTCACCGTTCAACAGTTATTGTCGGAACAATTACCGAAGGTCACTTTTCATCCAATTCTCTAAGCGATTGAGGCTTGTCAATATCAGGCCGCTAACCTATCATTTACCCAAAGTTTGATTTCGAGATGATTGTTCTCGCGTTATAGGAAAAATATTTCCAGCCAAATTCATAAACAAAACGTTAGATTTCTATTTTTGTGGCCCTCCATCGACACATAATTGGAATCCGTAGTTCGAATAACTCGGTGGGGCAATTTCAAACCAGTGTAACTCGCTTGATTTCCATCGAAAAAAGTACCGAATTTGTGTTCAAATTCAAGCTACGAATGTGTTCTATCTTGAACATTGTGGCCGCGCCTAAAAATTCCGTACCGTTCAAAAGCTATGGTCGAAACGGTTACCGTAGGTCACTTTCAACACATTTTCTCAGCGATTACGGCTCGTGAATAACTAGCCTCTAACATGTTTTTTTCACCGAAAAATTGAGTTTTAGATGATTGGTCTCGCGATACAAAAAAAATATTTCGAGCGAAATTCGTAAACAAAATGTTAGATTTCCATTTTTGCGCCCCACTATGGGCAAATAATTAGAATCTACTATTCGGGTAAATCGGTGGGGGTGTTTTCAAATGACAATAATTCTCTTGATTTCCATCGAAAAAATACAAAATTTGTGTTCATATTCAAGTTCAGATTGTGTACTTTCTAAAACATACAGGCCGCTAAGAAAAATTCCTCACCGTTCAACATTTATTGTCGGAACGATTACCGAAGGTCACTTTTCATCCAATTCTACAAGCGATTAAGGCTTGTCAATATCAGGCCGCTACCTATCATTTGCCCAAAGTTTGATTTCGAGATGATTGTTCTCGTGTTATAGGAAAAATATTTCCAGCCAAATTCGTAAACAAGACGATAGATTTCCATTTTTGTGGCCCTCCTTTGACACATAATTGGAATCCATAGTTCGGGTAACTCGGTGGGGCAACTTCAAACCGTGTAACTCACTTGATTTACACCAAAAAAGTACCGAATTTGTGTTCAAATTCAAGCTACGAAGGTGTCCTATCTAGAAACATTGTGGCGCGTCTAAAAATTCCGTACCGTTCAAAAGCTATGGTCGAAGACGGTTACCGTAGGTCACTTTCAATACATTTTCTCAGCGATTACGGCTCGTGAATAACTAGCCACTAACATGTTTTTTCACCGAAAAATTGAGTTTTAGATGATTGGTCTCGCGATATAAAAAAAAATATTTCCAAGCGAAATTCGTGAACAAAAACGTTAGACTTCCATTTTTACGCACCACTATGGGCAAATAATTAGAATCTAATGTTCGGGTAACTCGGTGGGGTGTTTTCAAATGACAATAACTCTCTTGATTTCCATCGAAAAAAGACAAAATTGAGTTCAAATTCAAGTTCTGATTGTGTACTTTCTAAAACATACAGGCCGCTTAGAAAAATTTCTCACCGTTTTAACGGTTATTGTCGGAACGATTACCGAAGGTCACTTTTCATCCAATTCTCTAAGCAATTAAGGGTAGTCAATATCAGGCCACTAACCTATCATTTATCCAAAGTTTGATTTCGAGATGATTGTTCTCGCGTTATAGGAAAAATATTTCCCAACCAAATTCATAAACAAAACGTTAGATTTTCATTTTTATGGCCCTCCATCGACACATAATTGGAATCCGTAGTTTCGGGTAAGTCGGTGGGGCAATTTCAAAGCAATGTAACTCGCTTGATTTCCACCGAAAAAAAAGTACCAAATTTGTGTTCAAATTCAAGCTATGAGTGTGTTCTATCTAGGGCATTCAGGCCGCGTCTAAAAATTCCGTACCGTTCAAAGGCTAATGGTCAAAACGGTTACAGTAGGTCACTTTCAATACATTTTCTCAACGATTACGGCTCGTGAATAACTAGCCACTAACAGGTTTTTTTACCGAAAAATTGAGTTTTAGATGATTGGACTCGCGATATAAGAAAAATATTTTCTAGCGAAATTTGCGAACAAAACGTTATCCTTCCATTTTTGCGCCCCACTATAGGCAAATAATTAGAATCTACTGTTCGGGTAACTCGGTGGGGTGTTTTCAAATGACAATAACTCTCTTGATTTCCATCGAAAAAATACGAAATTTGTGTTCAAATTCAAGCTCTGATTGTGTACTTTCTAAAACATACAGGCCGCTTAAGAAAATTCCTTATCGTTTAACAGTTATTGTCGGAACGATTACCAATGGTCACATTTCATCCAATTCTCTGAGCGATTATGGCTTGTCAATATCAGGCCGCTAACCTATCATTTACCCAAAGTTTGATTTTGAGATGATTGTTCTCGCAGTTATAGGAAAAATATTTCCAGCCAAATTCATAAACAAAACGATAGATTTCCATTTTTGTGCCCTCTTTCGACACATAATTGGAATCCGTAGTTCGGGTAACTCGGTGGGGCAATTTCAAGCCGATGTAACTCGCTTTATTTCCACCGAAAAAAGTACGGAATTTGTGTTCAAATTCAAGCCACGAATGTGTTCAATCTAGAACATTGTGGCCGCGTCTAAAAATTCCGTACCGTTCAAAGGCTATGGTCAAAACGGTTACCGTAGGTCACTTTCAATACATTTTCACAACGATTACGGCTCGTGAATAACCAGACACTAACAGGTTTTTTTACCGAAAAATTGGGTTTTAGATGATTGGATTCGCGATATAAGAAAAATATTTTCTAGCGAAATTCGCGAACAAAACGTTATCCTTCCATTTTTGCGCCCCACTATGGTCAAATAATTAGAATCTACTGTTCGGGTAACTCGGTGGGGTGTTTTCAAATGACAATAATTCTCTTGATTTCCCATCGAAAAAATACGAAAGATGTGTTCAAATTCAATCTCTAATTGTGTACTTCCTAAAACATACAGGCCGCTTAAAAAAATCCTCACCATTCAACAGTTATTGTCGGAACAATTACCGAAGGTCACTTTTAATCAAATTCTACAAGTGATTAAGGCTTGTCAATATCGGGCCGCTAACCTATTATTTACCCAAAGTTTGATTTCGAGATGATTGTTCTCGCGTTATAGGAAAAATATTTCCAGCCAAATTCATAAACCAAAACGTTAGATTTCCATTTTTAGGCCCTCCATCGACACATAATTGGAATCCGTAGTTCGGGTAACTCGGTGGGGCAATTACAAACCCATGTAACTCGCTTGATTTCCATTGAAAAAGTACCGAATTTGTGTTCAAATTCAAGCTACGAATGTGTCCTATCTAGAAAAGATTCTGGCGCGTCTAAAAATTCCGTACCGTTCAAAAGCTATGGTCGAAACGGTTACCGTAGGTCAGTTTCAATACATTTTCTCAGCGATTACGGCTCGTGAATAACTAGCCACTAACATGTTTTTTCACCAAAAAATTGAGTTTTAGATGATTTGGTCTCGCGATATAAAAAAAATATTTCCGAGCGAAATTCGTGAGCAAAATGTTAAACTTCCATTTTTACGCCCCTCTATGGGCAAATAATTAGAATCTAATGTTCGGGTAACCTCGGTGGGGTGTTTTCGAATGACAATAACTCTCTTGATTTCCATCGAAAAAAAAAACAAAATTTGTGTTCAAATTGAAGTTCTGATTGTGTACTTTCTAAAACATAGAGGCCGCTTAGAAAAATTCCTCACCGTTCAACAGTTATTGTCGAAACGATTACCGAAGGTCACTTTTCATCCAATTCTCTAAGCGATTAAGGCTAGTCAATATCAGACCGCTAACCTATCATTCATCCAAAGTTTGATTTCGAGATGATTTGTTCTCGCGTTATGGGAAAAATATTTCCAAGCCAAATTCATAAACAAAACGTTAGATTTTCATCTTTATGGCCCTCCATCGACACATAATTGGAATCCGTAGTTCCGGTAACTCGTTGGGGCAATTTCAAACCAATGTAACTCGCTTGATTTTCACCGAAAAAGTACCAAATTTGTGTTCAAATTCAAGCTATGAGTGTGGTTTTATCTAAGGCATTGAGGCCACGTCTAAAAATTCCGTACCGTTCAGAGGCTATGGTCAAAACTGTTACCGTAGGTCACTTTCAATACATTTTCTCAACGATTACGGCTGGTGAATAACCAGCCACTAACAGGTTTTTTTACCGAAAAATAGAGTTTTGATGATTGGACTCGCGATATAAGAAAAATATTTTCTAGCGAAATTTGCGAACAAAACGTTAGCCTTCCATTTTTGCGCCCCACTATGGGCAAATAATTAGAATCTACGGTTCGGGTAACTCGGTGGGCGTGTTTTTCTAATGACAATAACTCTCTTGATTTTCATCGAAAAAGTACGAAATATGTGTTCAAATTCAAGCTCTAATTGTGTACTTTCTAAAACATACAAGCCGCTTAAAAAAATTCCTCACCGTTCAACAGTTATTGTCGGAACGATTAACGAAGGTCACTTTTCATCCAATTCTCTAAGCGATTAGGGCTAGCCAATATCAGCCCGTTAACCTATCATTCACCCAAAGTTGTTTTCGAGATGATTGTTCTCGCGTTATAGGAAAAATATTTCCAAGCCAAATTCATAAACAAAAAGTTAGATTTCCATTTTTATGGCCCTCCATTGACACATAATTGGAATCCGCGATTCGGGTAACTCGGTGGGGCAATTTCAAACCAATGTAACTCGCTTGATTTCCACCGAAAAAGTACCGAATTTGCGTTCAAATTCAAGCTATTAATGTGTTCTATCTGGAACATCCAGGCCGCGTCTAAAAATTCCATACCGTTCCAAGGCTATGGTCGAAACGGTTACCGTAGGTCACTTTTCAATACATTTTCTAAGCGATTACGGCTCGTGAATAACTAGCCACTAACATGTTTTTTTACAGAAAAATTGAGTTTTAGATGATTGGTCTCGCGATATAAAAAAAATATTTCCAAGCGAAATTCGTGAACAAAACGTTAGACTTCCATTTTTTACGCCCCACTATGGGCACATAATTAGAATCTACTGTTCAGGTGACTCGGTGCGATGTTTTCAAATGACAATAACTCTCATGATTTCCATCGAAAAAATACAAATGTTGTGTTTCAAATTCAAGCTCTGATTGTGTACTTTCTAAACATACAGGCCTCTTAAAAAATTCCTCACCGTTCAACAGTTATTGTAGGAACGATTACCGAGGGTCACTTTTCATCCAATTCTCTAAGCGATTAAGGCTAGTCAATATCGGGTTGCTAACCTATCTTTTACCCAAAGTTTGATTTCGAGATGATTGGTCTCGCGTTATAGAAAAAATATTTCCAAGCCAAATTCATAAACAAAATGTTAGATTTCCATATTTATGGCCTCCATAGGCACATAATTGGAATCCGTAGTTCGGGTAAGTTGGTGGGGCAAATTCAAACCAATGTAACTGGCTTCATTTTCCGCCGAAAAAGTACCAAATTTGTGCTCAAACTCAAGCGACGAATGTCGTTCTATCTAGAACATTGAGGCCGCGTCGAAAAATTTGATACCGTTCAAAAGCTATTGGTCGAAACGGTTACCGTTGGTCACTTTCAATATTTTCTCGGCGATTACGGCTCACGAATAACTAGCCTCTAACATGTTTTTTTACCGAAAAAGGTGAGTTTGAGATGATTGATCTCGCGATACAAAAAATATTTCCAAGCGAAATTCGTGAACAAAACGTTATAGACTTCCATTTTTTACGCCCCTCTATCGGTACATAATTAGAATCTATTGTTCGGGTAACTCGGTGGGGTGTTTTCAAATCACA
>CM042480.1:63375769-63411248 GCA_023621385.1 Quercus gilva | reverse complement strand
TTCGGTAATCGTTCCGACAATAACTGTTGAACTGTGAGGAATTTTTTTAAGCAGCCTGTATGTTTTAGAAAGTACACAATTAGAGTTTGAATTTGGCCATAAATTTTGTATTTTTTCGATGGAAATCAAGACAGTTATTGTCATTTAAAAACACCCCACCGAGTAACCCGAACTGTAGATTCTAATTAATTGCTCATAGTGGGGCGTAAAAATGGAACTCTAACGTTTTGTTCATGAATTTCGCTTGGAAATGTTTTTCTTCTATCGCGAGACCAATCATCTAAAACTCAATTTTTTGGAAAAAAAACATGTTAGTGGATAGTTATTCACGAGCCGTAATCGCTGAGAAAATGTATTGAAAGGGACTTACGTTAACTGTTTCGACCATAGCTTTTGAACGGTGCGGAATTTGACTAGCCTTAATCGCTTAGAGAATTGGATGAAAAGTGACCTTCGGTAATCGTTCCGACAATAACTGTTGAACGTTGAGGAATTTTTTTAAGTGGCCTGTATGTTTTAGAAAGTACACAATCAGAGCTTGAATTTGAATATAAATTTTGTATTTTTTCGATGGAAATCAAGAGAGTTATTGTCATTTTAAAACACCCAACCGAGTTACCCGAACAATAGATTCTAATCATTTGCCCATAGTGGGGCATAAAAATGGAAGTCTAACGTTTTGTTCACGAGTTTCGCTTGGAAATATTTTTTTTCTATCGCGAGACCAATCATCTAAAACTCAATTTTTCGGTAAAAAAAACATGTTAGTGGATAGTTATTCACGAGCCGTAAACGTTGAGAAAATGTATTGAAAGTGACCTACGGTAACCGTTTCGACCATAGCTTTTGAACGGTGCGGAATTTTTAGATGCGGCCTAGATGTTCTAGATAGAACAGATTCATAGCTTGAATTTGAACACAAATTCGGTACTTTTTCGGTGGAAATCATGCGAGACACATTGGTGTGAAATTGCCCCACCGAGTTACCCGAACTACGGATTCCAATTATGTGTCGATGGAGGGCCAAAAAAATGGAAATCTAACTTTTTGTTTATGAATTTTTCTTGGAAATATTTTTACAATAACGCGAGAACAATCATCTCGAAATCAAACTTTAGGTAAATGATAGGTTAGCGGCCTGATATTGACTAGCCTTAATCGCCTAGGGAATTGGATGAAAAGTGACCCTCGGTAATCGTTCCGACAATAACTGTTGAACGGTGTGGAATTTTTTTAAGCGGCCTGTATGTTGTAGAGAGTACACAATCAGAGCTTGAATTTGAACACAAATTTTGTATTTTTTCGATGGAAATCAAGAGAGTTATTGTCATTTGAAAACACCCCACCGAGTTACCCGAACAGTAGATTCTAATTTTGTGCCCATAGAGGGGAGTAAAAATGGAAGTCTCACGTATTGTTCACGAATTTCGCTTGGAAATATTTTTTTTATATCGCCAGATCAATCATCACAAACTCAGTTTTTTGGTAAAAAAACTTGTTAGTGGCTAGTTATTCACGAGCCATAATCGCTTAGAAAATGTTTTGAAAAGTGATCTACGGTAATTGTTTCGACCATAGCTCATGAACGGTACGGAATTTTTTGACGCGGCCTGGATGTTTTAGATAGAACACATTCATAGCTTGAATTTGAACACAAATTTGGTACTTTTTCGGTGGAAATCAAGCGAGTTAGTTTGGTTTGAAATTGCCCCACCTATTTACCCGAACTACGGATTCCAATTATGTGTCGATGGAGGGCCATAAAAATGGAAATCTAACGTTTTGTTTGTGAATTTGGATTGGAAATATTTTTCCTATAATGCGAGAACAATCATCTCGAAATCAAACTTTAGGTAAATGATAGGTTAGTGGCCGGATATTGACTAGCCTTAATCGCTTAGAGAATTGGATGAAAAGTGACCTTCGGTAATCGTTCCGACAATAACTGTTGAACGGTGAGGAATTTTTTTAAGCGGCCTGTATGTTTTAGAAAGTACACAATCAGAGCTTGATTTTGAACGCAAATTTTGTATTTTTTCGATGGAAATCAAGAGAGTTATTGTCATTTAAAAACAACCTACCGAGTAATCCGAACAGTAGATTCTAATTATTTGCTCATAGTGGGGCGTAAAAATGGAAGTCTAACGTTTTGTTCACGAATTTCGCTTGGAAATATTTTTTTATATCGCGAGACCAATCATCTAAAACTCAATTTTACGGTGAAAAAACATGTTACTGGCTAGTTATTCACGACCCGTAATCGCTGAGAAAATGTATTGAAAGTGACCTACGGTACCCGTTTCAACCATGGCTTTTGAACGGTACGAATTTTTAGACGCGGCCTCAATGTTCTAGATAGAACACATTCGTAGCTTGAATTTGAACACGAATTTGGTACTTTTTCGGTGGAAATCAAGCGAGTTAGATTGGTTTGAAATTGCCCCACCTATTTACCCGAACTACGGATTCCAATTATGTGTCGATGGAGGACCAAAAAAATGGAAATCTAACGTTTTTTTTGTGAATTTGGCTTGGAAATATTTTTCCTATAATGCGAGAACAATCATCTCGAAATCAAACTTTGGGAAAATCGTAGGTTAGCAGCCTGATATTGACTAGCCTTAATCGCTTAGAGAATTGGATGAAAAGTGACCTTTGGTAATCGTTCCGACAATAGCTGTTGAACGGTGAGGAATTTTTTTAAGCGGCCTGTATGTTTTAGAAAGTACACAATCAGAGCTTGAATTTGAACACAAATTTTATATTTTTTTCGATGGAAATCAAGAGAGTTATTGTCATTTGAAAACACCCAACCGAGTTACCCGAACAGTAGATTCTAATCATTTGCCCATAGTGGGGCATAAAAATGGAAGTCTAACGTTTTGTTCACGAGTTTCGCTTGGAAATGTTTTTTTTCTATCGCGAGACCAATCATCTAAAACTCAATTTTTCGGTAAAAAAACATGTTAGTGGATAGTTATTCACGAGCCGTAATCGCTGAGAAAATGTATTGAAAGGGACCTACGGTAACCGTTTCGACCATAGCTTTTGAACGGTGCGGAATTTTTAGATGCGGCCTAGATGTTCTACATAGAATACATTCATAGCTTGAATTTGAACACAAATTTGGTACTTTTTCGGTGGAAATCAAGCGAGTTACATTGGTTTGAAATTGCCCCACCGAGTTACCCGAACTACGGATTTCAATTATGTGTTGATGGAGGGCCAAAAAAATGGAAATCTAACTTTTTGTTTATGAATTTGGCTTGGAAATATTTTTCCAATAACGCGAGAACAATTATCTCGAAATCAAACTTTAGGTAAATGATAGGTTATTGGCCGGATATTGACTAGACTTAATCGGTTAGAGAATTGGATGAAAAGTGACCTTCGGTAATCGTTCCGACAATAACTGTTGAACGGTGAGGAATTTTTTTAAGCGGCCTGTATGTTTTAGAAAGTACACAATCAGAGCTTGATTTTGAACTTAAATTTTGTATTTTTTCGAAGGAAATCAAGAGAGTTATTGTCATTTAAAAACACCCCACCGAGTAATCCGAACAGTAGATTCTAATTATTTGCTCATAGTGGGGCGTAAAATTGGAAGTCTAACGTTTTGTTCACGAATTTTGCTTGGAAATATTTTTTTTATATCGCGAGACCAATCATCTAAAACTCAATTTTACGGTGAAAAAACATGTTACTGGCTAGTTATTCACGACCCGTAATCGCTGAGAAAATGTATTGAAAGTGACCTACGGTAACCGTTTCGACCATGGCTTTTGAACGGTACGAATTTTTAGACGCGGCCTCAATGTTCTAGATAGAACACATTCGTAGCTTGAATTTGAACACGAATTTAGTACTTTTTCGGTGGAAATCAAGTGAGTTAGATTGGTTTGAAATTGCCCCACCTATTCACCCGAACTACGGATTCCAATTATGTGTCGATGGAGGGCCGTAAAAATGGAAATCTAACGTTTTGTTTGTGAATTTGGCTTGGAAATATTTTTCCTATAATGCGAGAACAATCATCTCGAAATCAAACTTTGGGTAAATCGTAGGTTAGCGGCCTGATATTGACTAGCCTTAATCGCTTAGAGAATTGGATGAAAAGTGACCTTTGGTAATCGTTCCGACAATAACTGTTGAACGGTGAGGAATTTTTTTAAGCGGCCTGTATGTTTTAGAAAGTACACAATCAGAGCTTGAATTTGAACACAAATTTTGAATTTTTTCGATGGAAATCAAGAGAGTTATTGTCATTTGAAAACACCCAACCGAGTTACCCGAACAGTAGATTCTAATCATTTGCCCATAGTGGGGCATAAAAATCGAAGTCTAACGTTTTGTTCACGAATTTCGCTTGGAAATATTTTTTTTCTATCGCGAGACCAATCATCTAAAACTCAATTTTTCGGTAAAAAAACATGTTAGTGGATAGTTATTCACGAGCCGTAATCGCTGAGAAAATGTATTGAAAGTGACCTACGGTAACCGTTTCAACCATAGCTTTTGAACGGCGCGGAATTTTTAGATGCGGCCTAGATGTTCTAGATAGAACAGATTCATAGCTTGAATTTGAACACAAATTTGGTACTTTTCGGTGGAAATCAAGCGAGTTACATTGGTTTGAAATTGCCCCACCGAGTTACCCGAACTACGGATTCCAATTATGTGTCGATGGAGGGCCAAAAAAATGGAAATCTAACTTTTTGTTTATGAATTTGGCTTGGAAATATTTTTCCAATAACGCGAGAACAATCATCTCGAAATCAAACTTTAGGTAAATGATAGGTTAGCGGCCTGATATTGACTAGCCTTAATCGCTTAGAGAATTGGATGAAAAGTGATCTTCGGTAATCGTTCCGACAATAACTGTTGAACCGTGAGGAATTTTTTTAAGCGGCCTGTATGTTTTAGAAAGTACAGAATTAGAGTTTGAATTTGAACGCAAATTTTGTATTTTTTCGATGGAAATCAAGAGAGTTATTGTCATTTAAAAACACCCCACCGAGTAACCCGAACAGTAGATTCTAATTATTTGCTCATAGTGGGGCGTAAAACTGGAAGTCTAACATTTTGTTCACGAATTTCGCTTGGAATTATTTTTTTTATATCGCAAGAACAATCATCTAAAACTCAATTTTACGGTGAAAAAACAAGTTACTGGCTATTTATTCACGACCCGCAATCGCTGAGAAAATGTATTGAAAGTGACCTACGGTAACCGTTTCGACCATGGCTTTTGAACGGTACGGAATTTTTAGACGCGGCCTCAATGTTCTAGATAGAACACATTCGTAGCTTGAATTTGAACACGAATTTGGTACTTTTTCGGTGGAAATCAAGCGAGTTACATTGGTTTGAAATTGCCCCACATATTTACCCGAACTACGGATTCCAATTATGTGTCGATGGAGGGCCATAAAAATGGAAATCTAACGTTTTGTTTGTGAATTTGGCTTGGAAATATTTTTCCTATAATGCGAGAACAATCATCTCGAAATCAAACTTTGGGTAAATCGTAGGTTAGCGGCCTGATATTCACTAGCCTTAATCGCTTAGAGAATTGGATGAAAAGTGACCTTCGGTGATCGTTCCGACAATAGCTGTTGAACGGTGAGGAATTTTTTTAAGCGGCTTTATGTTTTAGAAAGTACACAATCAGAGCTTGAATTTGAACACAAATTTTGTATTTTTTTCAATGGAAATCAAGAGAGTTATTGTCATTTGAAAACACCCAACCGAGTTTCCCGAACAGTAGATTCTAATCATTTGCCCATAGTGGGGCATAAAAATCGAAGTCTAACGTTTTGTTCACGAATTTCGCTTGGAAATATTTTTTTTCTATCGCGAGACCAATCATCTAAAACTCAATTTTCCAGTAAAAAAACATGTTAGTGGATAGTTATTCACGAGCCGTAATCGCTGAGAAAATGTGTTGAAAATGACCTACGGTAACCGTTTCGACCATAGCTTTTGAACGGTGCGGAATTTTTAGATGCGGCCTTGATGTTCTAGATAGAACAGGTTCATAGCTTCAATTTGAACACAAATTTGGTACTTTTTCAGTGCAAATCAAGCGGGTTACATTGGTTTGAAATTGCCACACCGAGTTACCCGAACTACGGATTCCAATTATGTGTCGATGGAGGGCCAAAAAAATGGAAATCTAACTTTTTGTTTATGAATTTGGCTTGGAAATATTTTTCCAATAACGCGAGAACAATCATCTCGAAATCAAACTTTAGGTAAATGATAGGTTAGCGGCCTGATATTGACTAGCCTTAATCGCTTAGAGAATTGGATGAAAAGCGACCTTCGGTAATCGTTCCGACAATAACTGTTGAACCGTGAGGAATTTTTTTAAGCGGCCTGTATGTTTTAGAAAGTACACAATTAGAGTTTGAATTTGAACACAAATTTTGTATTTTTTCGATGGAAATCAAGAGAGTTATTGTCATTTAAAAACACCCCACCGAGTAACCCGAACAGTAGATTCTAATTACTTCCTCATAGTGGGGCGTAAAAATGGAAGTCTAACGTTTTGTTCAAGAATTTCGCTTGGAAATATATTTTTTCTATCGCGAGACCAATCATCTAAAACTCAATTTTTTGGTAAAAAAACATGTTAGTGGATAGTTATTCACGAGCCGTAATCGCTGAGAAAATGTATTGAAAGGGACCTACGGTAACCGTTTCGACCATAGCTTTTGAACGGCACGGAATTTTTAGATGCGGCCTGGATGTTCTAGATAGAATACATTCATAGCTTGAATTTGAACACAAATTTGGCACTTTTTCGGTGGAAATCAAGCGAGTTACATTGGTTTGAAATTTCCCCACCGAGTTACCCGAACTACGGATTCCAATTACGTGTCGATGGAGGGCCAAAAAAATGGAAATCTAACTTTTTGTTTATGAATTTGGCTTGGAAATATTTTTCCAATAACGCGAGAACAATCATCTCGAAATCAAACTTTAGGTAAATGATAGGTTAGCGGCCTGATATTGACTAGCCTTAATCGCTTAGAGAATTGGATGAAAAGTGACCTTCGGTAATCGTTCCGACAATTGCTGTTGAACGGTGAGGAATTTTTTTAAGCGGCCTGTATGTTTTAGAAAGTACACAATCAGAGCTTGAATTTGAATACAAATTTTGTATTTTTTCGATGGAAATCAAGAGAGTTATTGTTATTTTAAAACACCCAACCGAGTTACCCGAACAATAGATTCTAATCATTTGCCCATAGTGGGGCTTAAAAATGGAAGTCTAACGTTTTGTTCACGAGTTTCGCTTGGAAATATTTTTTTTCTATCGCGAGACCAATCATCTAAAACTCAATTTTTTGGTAAAAAAAACATGTTAGTGGATAGTTATTTACGAGCCGTAATCGTTTAGAAAATGTATTGAAAGTGACCTACGGTAACCGTTTCGACCATAGCTTTTGAACGGTGCGGAATTTTTAGATGCGGCCTAGATGTTCTAGATAGAACAGATTCATAGCTTGAATTTGAACACAAATTCGGTACTTTTTCGGTGGAAATCAAGCGAGATACATTGGTGTGAAATTGCCCCACCGAGTTACCCGAACTACGGATTCCAATTATGTGTCGATGGAGGGCCAAAAAAATGGAAATCTAACTTTTTGTTTATGAATTTGGCTTGGAAATATTTTTACAATAACGCGAGAACAATCATCTCGAAATCAAACTTTAGGTAAATGATAGGTTAGCGGCCTGATATTGACTAGCCTTAATCGCTTAGAGAATTGGATGAAAAGTGACCCTCGGTAATCGTTCCGACAATAACTGTTGAACGGTGAGGAATTTTTTTAAGCGGCCTTTATGTTGTAGAAAGTACACAGTCAGAGCTTGAATTTGAACACAAATTTTGTATTTTTTTGACGGAAATCAAGAGAGTTATTGTCATTTGAAAACACCCTACCGAGTTACCCGAACAGTAGATTCTAATTTTGTGCCCATAGAGGGGCGTAAAAATGGAAGTCTCACATATTGTTCACGAATTTCGATTGGAAATATTTTTTTTATAACGCCAGATCAATCATTACAAACTCAGTTTTTTGGTAAAAAAACTTGTTAGTGGCTAGTTATTCACGAGCCATAATTGCTTAGAAAATGTTTTGAAAGGTGATCTACGGTTATTGTTTCGACCATAGCTCATGAACGGTATGGAATTTTTTGACGCGGCCTGGATGTTTTAGATAGAACACATTCATAGCTTGAATTTGAACACAAATTTGGTACTTTTTCGGTGGAAATCAAGCGAGTTAGTTTGGTTTGAAATTGCCCCACCTATTTACCCGAACTACGGATTCCAATTAAGTGTCGATGGAGGGCCATAAAAATGGAAATCTAACGTTTTGTTTGTGAATTTGGATTGGAAATATTTTTCCTATAAGGCGAGAACAATCATCTCGAAATCAAACTTTAGGTAAATGATAGGTTAGGGGCCGGATATTGACTAGCCTTAATCGCTTAGAGAATTGGATGAAAAGTGACCTTCGGTAATCGTTCCGACAATAATTCTTGAACGGTGAGGAATTTTTTTAAGCGGCCTGTATGTTTTAGAAAGTACACAATCAGAGCTTGATTTTGAATGCAAATTTTGTATTTTTTCGATGGAAATCAAGAGAGTTATTGTCATTTAAAAACACCCCACCGAGTAATCCGAACAGTAGATTCTAATTATTTGCTCATAGTGGGGCGTAAAAATGGAAGTCTAACGTTTTGTTCACGAATTTCGCTTGGAAATATTTTTTTTATATCGCGAGACCAATCATCTAAAACTCAATTTTACGGTGAAAAAACATGTTACTTGCTAGTTATTCACAACCCGTAATCGCTGAGAAAATGTATTGAAAGTGACCTACGGTACCCGTTTCGACCATGGCTTTTGAACGGTACGAATTTTTTGACGCGGCCTCAATGTTCTAGATAGAACACATTCGTAGCTTGAATTTGAACACGAATTTGGTACTTTTTCGGTGGAAATCAAGCGAGTTAGATTGGTTTGAAATTGCCCCACCTATTTACCCGAACTACGGATTCCAATTATGTGTCGATGGAGGACCAAAAAAATGGAAATCTAACGTTTTGTTTGTGAATTTGGCTTGGAAATATTTTTCCTATAATGCGAGAACAATCATCACGAAATCAAACTTTGGGTAAATCGTAGGTTAGCAGCCTGATATTGACTAGCCTTAATCGCTTAGAGAATTGGATGAAAAGTGACCTTCAGCAATCGTTCCGACAATAACTGTTGAACGGTGAGGAATTTTATTAAGCGGCCTGTATGTTTTAGAAAGCAAACAATCAGGGCTTGATTTAGAACACAAATTTTGTATTTTTTCGTTGGAAATTTAGAGAGTTATTGTCATTGAAAAACACCCCACCGAGTAACCCGAACAGTAGATTCTAATTATTTGCTGATACTGGGGCGTAAAAATGGAAGTCTAACGTTTTGTTCACGAATTTCGCTTGGAAATATTTTTTTTAAATCGCGAGACCAATCATCTAAAACTCAATTTTATGGTGAACAGTACATTGGTTTGAAATTGCCCCACCTATTTACCCGAACTACGGATTCCAATTATGTGTCGATGGAGGGCCATAAAAATGGAAATCTAACGTTTTGTTTGTGAATTTGGCTTGGAAATATTTTTCCTATAATGCGAGAACAATCATCTCGAAATCAAACTTTGGGTAAATCGTAGGTGAGCGGCCTGATATTGACTAGCCTTAATCGCTTAGAGAATTGGATGAAAAGTGACCTTCGGTAATCGTTCCGACAATAGCTGTTGAACGGTGAGGAATTTTTTTAAGCGGCCTGTATGTTTTAGAAATTACACAATCAGAGCTTGAATTTGAACACAAATTTTGTATTTTTTTCGATGGAAATCAAGAGAGTTATTGTCATTTGAAAACACCCAACCGAGTTACCCGAACAGTAGATTCTAATCATTTGCCCATAGTGGGGCATAAAAATGGAAGTCTAACGTTTTGTTCACGACTTTCGCCTAGAAATATTTTTTTTCTATCGCGAGACCAATCATCTAAAACTCAATTTTTCGGTAAAAAAACATGTTAGTGGATAGTTATTCATGAGCCGTAATCGCTGAGAAAATGTATTGAAAGTGACCTACGGTAACCGTTTCGACCATAGCTTTTGAACGGTGCGGAATTTTTAGATGCGGCCTACATGTTCTAGATAGAACAGATTCATAGCTTGAATTTGAACAAAAATTTGGTACTTTTTCGGTGGAAATCAAGCGAGTTACATTGGTTTGAAATTGCCCCACCGAGTTAGCCGAACTACGGATTCCAATTATGTGTCGATGGAGGGCCAAAAAAATGGAAATCTAACTTTTTGTTTATGAATTTGGCTTGGAAATATTTTTCCAATAACGCGAGAACAATCATCCCGAAATCAAACTTTAGGTAAATGATAGGTTAGTGGCCTGATATTGACTAGCCTTAATCGCTTAGAGAATTGGATGAAAAGTGACCTTCGGTAATCGTTCCGACAATAACTGTTGAACGGTGAGGAATTTTTCTAAGCGGCCAGGATGTTTTAGAAAGTACACAATCAGAGCTTGAATTTGAACACAAATTTTGTATTTTTTCGATGGAAATCAAGAGACTTATTATCATTTGAAAACACCCAACCGAGTTACCCGAACAGTAGATTCTAATCATTTGCCCATAGTGGGGCATAAAAATGGAAGTCTAACGTTTTGTTCACGAATTTCGCTTGGAAATATTTTTTTTTCTATCGCGAGACCAATCATCTAAAACTGAATTTTTTGGTAAAAAAAACATGTTAGTGGATAGTTATTCACGAGCCGTAATCGCTGAGAAAATGTATTGAAAGGGACCTACGGTAACTGTTTCGACCATAGCTTTTGGACGGTGCGGAATTTTTAGATGCGGCCTGGATGTTCTAGATAGAATACATTCTTAGCTTGAATTTGAACTCAAATTTGGTACTTTTTCGGTGGAAATCAAGCGAGTTACATTGGTTTGTGTTGGAAATTTAGACCCCTTACAAACAACCAGATTGCGTAGCCTAGTTAATTAGCCAAGTTGTTACTTAGTCAAATTAAGCAATTCTAGGTTAAAACAATCAAATAATCATATCATGCATATAAAACATATAAAGCAGCGGAATAATAAAAGAACACAAGATATGATCACCCAGGAAAACCAAACCGGTAAAAAACCTGGGGAGGATTTTACCCACCTATCCTCAAGGCAAAACGAAATCCACTAAGAAAGAATTGAAGTTCTTACAAAAGGACTTACAAGCAACCCCGCTTGACTTCCTAATGCTACCCACCAGTAGTAACTTCCTGACACGACCACGCGCAGGCTCCGAATCCACGGACTACTTCTTTCTTTGTCTTCCTTCAATCAGGTACAAGCTCCTCGCTTGTTTTTCTTTAAGATTCAATGGTTGCAATCTTGTTGATCATCAAGTTGTAGATAATATATCTTCCTTGAAAACCCTAAGTTTATGTGAAGGAAAGCTCCTCAAGGATCTCACAAGAGATTCACATAAACAGCAAATATGAGCAACAAAGACTTAGAGAGGTTTGGGTACAAAGCCCTAAAAATAAAAGGAGGCACAAGAGGCACTCTAATCTCTCTCTCTAAAAGTCCCAAAAACGTTCTAGGGTTTTCCTTATATATAGGAGTGTTTTACTTGAACCCCAAGACGTTTAAACAGTGTTTGGGCTGAACTGGAACTCTGCAGAAAAATAAATCTGTACGTGGTTCGATCGATCGAGTCTAATTTTCGATCGATCGAGACTTACAGATTTAGTCCAATAAATTCTGCAATCACTCGATTCCAATTTTACAAATAAACATACTTTGAGCAAGCCTAAACCTAGACTAAATGTTTTGATCATGGTTTGCCAACAAAATACAAATTGAAGTTCTAATACATTAATTCCTAATTTCTTAGAACCTAACAATCTCCCCCTTTGGCAATCCGTGACAAAACACATCACAAACATGAAATGCTCAAAGTTACAAATAGCCCAATACAAAGATAATGCTCATAACAACAAATCCAATCTCAACTACTATCCATCAGTTGCAAGTGTAGACAGCAGCAAAATCGAATCAACCTGTATATTCCTGAAACACTCAACAAACGCATAAACGCATGTGTGACAGAAAAACAGTAAACCAACAAAAAACTTCTTGACTTCACAAAACACAAAACAAAGACATATATCATGAATAACTCATAAATATAAATCAATGAGCAGTGAACAAGAAACAGAAATAAAAACATAAGTAAACTAACTCTCCCCCTAAGTTAGATACATAAAAATTTATTTTCTTCCCTTTCAAAAATAATTTCCACTCCCCCTAAACAAGACAAACATGATTCCCATAAATCAATAATTTCTCCCCCTTTTTGTCACGCATTGACAAAGACAACTCATACAAAGAGTAAACAGCCAACACACGCAACAAAGGATAAGAGAAAACAGAGAATCAAGGGGAACACAAAACAATTCAACTCTATAGAAAATAGAGATAGCTCCCCCTATGAACAACATAGGTTAAAAAAACTTTTCTCCCCCTATAAAAATAGGAAAAACAAAACAAGTTGTGGGAAAAACAGTTTTGGGGAAAAATAAAGGGGTGGGGAACAACAACAGCAGCAGCATCACCAACAGGATCAAGAACATCCTCACCAGCAGGACCAAAGTTAAAAACACACAAACCATAGTTAAAAAAACTAAGGTGAGGATACACATGAAGAAAAAAATATTCTCTCTTTCAATAAAATGCAAACATGGCACTATGTGACCCATAAACAGTTGCATGAGTAGAGAAAATATTTGCACATTGATTATCCATCATATCTCTTAAGAAAAATATTTTCTACAGTTCACACGAAAAAAAGGCATATACTAGAAAGTACATCGCTCAAAAATTAATTAATCAATTTTTTTTTTATCAAGTTGAGTACCCAATGTAGCAAAGTGTATGGATGCTATGTGTGAAAACAATGAGAGATATGAATGCAAAACTGCAAGATGGATACAGAAATCAATGCAATGCATGTGAATCTTAAACATAAAAGATGCAAGACAAAATATGTCATGATGCATGCTCTAATGCAGTAAAACTAAGTTCAATTGAGATCAAATTGACAAAATTGGCTCGAGCAGGGAATTTCTACCAAAAACCCCCAAAAATTGAAAAACACTTGTTGAAATTTTTAAACAAATTGATGAATTGAGCATTACAAAACACAACTCACAGAGTATAATGCTTAATTTACATACAAACAACAAGCCAATTTCATCAAATTCAACTCAATTTCACAAAAGCCCCAATTCGGATCAAGAACAAACCCTTTTTAAAAAAGCTTCTCAATGATCTTCGATCGATCGAAAATTACATTCGATCGATCGAATGACACAGTCATTTTGAGACAATTGAGAGCACTTTTTCGATCGATCGAAAATCAGAATGGATCGATCGAATTGGGCAGAAACTCATAAAAATTTTGAGAAATATCACTGTTTTGAAAAACGCAGACCTAATTTTGAAAACAACTCCTCAAAGCATTTGAATAATGAAAACAAAATGCATGAGTATGAAATGGAATGCTTTTTCAAAAACCCAAAATTTTAAACCCAATTTTCTCAAAAACAAGTTTCAATCATTTTCCCATTGAATTTTCTTAAGCAACAAATATGCTGTGCACAAATCTCAAGATATTTTCAAAATTTTCAAACTTGAAACACATTTTGCATTAAAATCAAGGAACTTTTAATCTTGGATGGCCACAACAAAATCACACACAATATAATGTACCAAGTTTAACAAAGAGTAACTTGTGTAGTGTGTGCAACTAGCAAAAGCTTGAGATACATGTGAGGTGATATGTGAATAGCAATCAAAACACAAAGTCTACACAATTCATCACATAGAATTTAAAAGAGACTATCACCTAAAGAGTTACATCCTATAACTCTCACATCTCCTAGAACAAAAGCTTGCAATCAAGTAAGTTTCTTGCATTTTTGCCTCTTATATATGTGAATTGGCATTAAGCCTAATAGTACACACCGGTTTGAATTAAGTGAATTGGCATCAAGCCTAATAGTACACACCAGTTTTAATTTAATTGAGGCTACACCTTATGTTTTTTTTGTGCATGTGCTACACTTTCTCGAGCACAAAATCTTATGATATGCACTAAGGTGTTCATGATTGGCTAGTGAACAGTGGTGAGATGGTTATTTATGCCTTTCTCAAAAGGATCAAGTCCGACAGTCAAATAACATATGACTTCATGATTAAGACAAAGTGATTAAAAACCACACACATCTTTCCCACACAACATGTACTACACAGCTCAAACTAGTAAAGTGCAATAAAATAAGCTCATTCAAGCTAAACAAGGTACATAAACATGTTATGTAAAAATAATATGGCCAATCCTTGATTATAAATCCAAGATCTATAATACAAAACAGAAAAATCTTTTTGGTTTTAACAAACGTTATAACCACTTGTTGAGATTTTGAAAAAAATTTATGACCAAAAACAAAAACACACATTGTGCTAAATGATCAATGCAAATGCAATGCATGACAGTGCTTAACTAAGCTATAGAGGGTACACAAACAAGAAATATTAATTTCTTAATTAACCCATGAGTACATGTACAAACTAGTACATCCTCACACAAAATCAAAAATAGCTTAGCACAAACTATTCAAGTTTCTCCACAATGTCAAGCATGTTCTAAATCAAGAGAGATATGAAAACTCATGTAATCCTCAAGAAAAATAAAACAAGACACAAAATAAAATATTTTTGTCTTTTTGAAAATTTTTCAATGTTTTTGGATTTTTTTTTTTTAATAAAAAAACAACCTAGGAAAAACAAAACAACCAAAAACAGAAACAAGACATGTCCACAAACATAGAAAGAATTAAAACAGGGACAAGTCAGCAACACTCACCTTGAAGGATCTTTTCTCACCCATATAGCACGAGTCTTCGGCTTTGTAGGTGAAAATCCATGAGAAGCAGAGTGTATTTAAGGAATTACACCAATCTTCTGAGACAGACAAAAATCCTGCAAATTCCTTTCACAAGCCAACAAGCTTAAATTTTTCAAAAGCATATGAAACAATTTATATGGACTTATGGCAGGAGAAATATCATCACATATCCTAGATTGACATACAGAATGCTTAGGTTTCATTTTATGACAATTAGGACGAATGTGACCACGAACACCACAAAAGTGGCAAACAGGAACAAATTTAGGAACATCAGTATTCCTAACAGCAAATCTAGTCTCAGGTTTTGGTTTTTGCCTCAACAAAGAACAATTTGGTCTAATATGACCAACAACACCACAATGGTGACAAGTAGGCACAAAAACAGATTTCTTATGCTCTCTAACAGTAGGATTAGACATAGGTTTAGAAACTTCAGCGTCTACATCAGAACTTTTTCCTTTGTCTAACCTAGCACAATAAGCCTTTTCTTTATTATTCCTCTTGAAAGGAGGGATATAAACTTTATCAGTTTTAGACTTAAGAGAAACAGAAACACTTCTGTTATCATCAGCAGGCTTAGAACTAGTCAAATTTTCAATTTTAGCTTTAGATTCAACTAATTCTTGTTCCAAGCTTTTCATCTTCTCATCTTGAGAGGAAATTTGATTTCTCAAAAATTCATTCTTTTTATTAGATTCATCTAATCTAACAAGCAATTCCTCTTTTTCAAGATTAGCCAATTTTAACTCTTCCTTGAATCTCTTAGAAATTTTCAAAGATTTAGATAATTCCTTACGAAGAGTTTCAAAAGCATCAAAAAAATCAGCAGAAACAATAGTATCCTTTTTATTCAAAACATCACAGGCATCAACAAAATCAGCAGAAGTATGATCAGAAAGACACTTCAAATTATCCATGACAACAGGGGTCAAGGATCAGCTCTTAGATCAAAAGATCTACAACAAGAAGAGCTACCTGCTCTGATACCACTTGTTGGAAATTTAGACCCCTTACAAACAACCAGATTGCGTAGCCTAGTTAATTAGCCAAGTTGTTACTTAGTCAAATTAAGCAATTCTAGGTTAAAACAATCAAATAATCATATCATGCATATAAAACATATAAAGCAGCGGAATAATAAAAGAACACAAGATATGATCACCCAGGAAAACCAAACCGGTAAAAAACCTGGGGAGGATTTTACCCACCTATCCTCAAGGCAAAACGGAATCCACTAAGAAAGAATTGAAGTTCTTACAAAAGGACTTACAAGCAACCCCGCTTGACTTCCTAATGCTACCCACCAGTAGTAACTTCCTGACACGACCACGCGCAGGCTCCGAATCCACGGACTACTTCTTTCTTTGTCTTCCTTCAATCAGGTACAAGCTCCTCGCTTGTTTTTCTTTAAGATTCAATGGTTGCAATCTTGTTGATCATCAAGTTGTAGATAATATATCTTCCTTGAAAACCCTAAGTTTATGTGAAGGAAAGCTCCTCAAGGATCTCACAAGAGATTCACATAAACAGCAAATATGAGCAACAAAGACTTAGAGAGGTTTGGGTACAAAGCCCTAAAAATAAAAAGAGGCACAAGAGGCACTCTAATCTCTCTCTCTAAAAGTCCCAAAAACGTTCTAGGGTTTTCCTTATATATAGGAGTGTTTTACTTGAACCCCAAGACGTTTAAACAGTGTTTGGGCTGAACTGGAACTCTGCAGAAAAATAAATCTGTACGTGGTTCGATCGATCGAGTCTAATTTTCAATCGATCGAGACTTACAGATTTAGTCCAATAAATTCTGCAATCACTCGATTCCAATTTTACAAATAAACATACTTTGAGCAAGCCTAAACCTAGACTAAATGTTTTGATCATGGTTTGCCAACAAAATACAAATTGAAGTTCTAATACATTAATTCCTAATTTCTTAGAACCTAACAGTTTGAAATTGCCACACCGAGTTACCCGAACTACGTGTAAAGTTGTGATTTACAACTGTGTTTTTGTTGGCTTTTATTCCGTGCCAAATTTGATTGTAATTATGTTCAATCGTTTAAAACCCTGTATTTGTTGTGGGACTTGTTGTAAGGGTTGTGTGATAGAGAGTGTGTTTGAAGACTCAAGCATTTGAAGAACTGAAGGATTCTCGCGGGTATCTCGCGACCAAGCATCCCGCGAAGTAAACCATGTGCCAGGCACATGCTGGAATGTGAAGAGTCAGGCCAGGTGGAGACAACTATGTCTCGCGAGTATCTCGCGGGTAAGGCCTTCCCGCGAGACACCCGCGAGACTAGCTGTTCTGCCAGCCTGTACTTTTTGAGTCACACCTTTTGCACCTCTCCTATATATACCATCTTTACCCACAATTGTTGAGGAATGCTTCAGAGAGAAAACCCTAGCCAAACACATTGGTAATTAGAGATTGTCTTCCCCACCTTTCTCTATACATTTACTTGTGGTATTTCCTCAACCCTTCCCTCTCCATTATCCATATCTTTGAGAGGTTGATAGCCCAAACACTTACCACACTTTGTGAGTGCTGTGTGACGTTTTGGTGCTGCTGGGAAGCATTGGAAGAAGCCTTGAATGGCAGATGCAACATGGAGCTTGTTGCGGGATCCGGATAACTAGGACAAGACACGGTTCCGAGAAGCCTTGTTGGAGTAGGAGCTTGGAGGGCTTAGGTACAGCGGGTAGACTAGGCTTGGAGGGTCTTTTGCTAACCCATGTATCCCAACTGATTGTCTAGTGGATCGATTTCCGCTTGGAGGGCGGCGGAGAGGTTTTTCGCCGAGTTCTTCGGTTTCCTCTTCGAGAACACGTCTTGGTGTTTTCTGTGTTTGCATCCTTCTTCCCTACTCTTGTTTAATTCCATTATACTGCTGTGTTGCTTAGTTTATGGATTAGAGTAGCTTACTTGTTCATCCGCTCGCTTTTATACTATTCCGCACTTTGTATTAAAGTTGTGTAAAATCTATCGAGCCGTAATTTTTATTTGGGGGTCTAAACAGCTATTGTGTTTTTCAACACATTTTCGAGCTTTCACTACGGATTCCAATTATGTGTCGATGGAGGGCCAAAAAAATGGAAATCTAACTTTTTGTTTATGAATTTGGCTTGGAAATATTTTTCCAATAACGCGAGAACAATCATCTCGAAATCAAACTTTAGGTAAATGATAGGTTAGCGGCCTGATATTGACTAGCCTTAATCACTTAGGGAATTGGATGAAAAGTGACCTTCGGCAATCGTTCCGACAATAACTGTTGAACGGTGAGGAATTTTTTTAAGCGGCCGGTATGTTGTAGAAAGTACACAATCAGAGCTTGAATTTGAACACAAATTTTGTATTTTTTCGGCGGAAATCAAGAGAGTTATTGTCATTTGAAAACACCCCACCGAGTTACCCGAACAGTAGATTCTAATTATGTGCCCATAGAGGGGCGTAAAAATGGAAGTCTCACGTATTGTTCACGAATTTCGCTTGGAAATATTTTTTTTATATCGCTAGATCAATCATCACAAACTCAGTTTTTTGGTAAAAAAACATGTTAGTGGCTAGTTATTCACGAGCCACAATCGCTTAGAAAATGTTTTGAAAAGTGATCTACGGTAATTGTTTCGACCATAGCTCTTGAACGGTACGGAATTTTTTGACGCGGCCTGGATGTTTTAGATAGAACACATTCATAGCTTGAATTTGAACACAAATTTGGTACTTTTTCGGTGGAAATCAAGCGAGTTACATTCGTTTGAAATTTCCCCACCTTTTTAGCCGAACTACGGATTCCAATTACGTGCCTATGGAGGGCCATAAATATGGAAATCTAACGTTTTGTTTACGAATTTGGCTTGGAAATCTTTTTCGTATAATGCGAGAACAATCATCTCGAAATCAAACTTTAGGTAAATGATAGGATAGCGGCCTGATATTGACTAGCCTTAATCACTTAGAGAATTGGATGAAAAGTGACCTTCGGTAATCGTTCCGACAATAACTGTTGAACGGTGAGGAATTTTATTAAGCGGCCTGTATGTTTTAGAAAGTAAACAATCAGAGCTTGATTTAGAACACAAATTTTGTATTTTTTCGATGGAAATCAAGAGAGTTATTGTCATTTAAAAACAGCCCACTGAGTAACCCAAACAGTAGATTCTAATTATTTGCTCATAGTGGGGTGTAAAAATGGAAGTCTAACGTTTTGTTCACGAATTTCGCTTGGAAATATTTATTTTATATCGCGAGATCAATCATCTCAAACTCAATTTTTTCGTAAAAAAACATATTAGTGGCTAGTTATTCACGAGCCATAATCGTTGAGAAAATGTATTGAAAGTGACCTACGGTAACCGTATCGACCATAGCTCTTGAACGGTACGGAATTTTTGGACTCGGCCTCAATGTTCTAGATAGAAAACATTCATAATTTGAATTTGAACACAAAATTGGTACTTTTTCGATGGAAATCAAGCTAGTTACATTGGTTTGAACTTGCCCCACCAACTTACCCGAACTACGGATTCCAATTATGTGCCTATGGAGGGCCATAAGTATGGAAATCTAACGTTTTGTTTGTGAATTTGGCTTGGAAATATTTTTCCTATAACGCAAGATCAATCTTCTCGAAATCAAACTTTGGGTAAATGATAGGTTAGCGGCCTGATATTGACTAGCCTTAATCTCTTAGAGAATTGGATGAAATGTGACCTTCGGTAATCGTTCAGACAATAACTGTTGAATGGTGAGGAATTTTTTTAAGCGGCCTGTATGTTTTAGAAAGTACACATTCAGAGCTTGAATTTGAACACAAATTTTGTATTTTTTCGATGGAAATCAAGAGAGTTATTGTCATTTCAAAATACCCCACCGATTTACCCGAACAGTAGATTCTAATTATGTGCCCATAGAGGGGCGTAAAAATGGAAGTCTAAGGTTTTGTTCATGAATTTCAATTGGAAATATTTTTTTTATATCGCGAGATCAATCATCTCAGACTCAATTTTTCGGTAAAAAAACATGTTAGTGG
This sequence comes from Quercus gilva, assembly GCA_023621385.1. Classification (NCBI taxonomy): domain Eukaryota; kingdom Viridiplantae; phylum Streptophyta; class Magnoliopsida; order Fagales; family Fagaceae; genus Quercus; species Quercus gilva. Next base: position 63,391,148 of record CM042480.1, on the reverse strand, counting down.
CTAGTTATTCACTAGCCATAATCGCTGAGAAAATGTATTGAAAGTGACCTACGGTAACCGTTTCGACCATAGATTTTGAACGGTACGGAGTTTTTAAACGCGGCCTCAATTTTCTAGATAGAACACATTCATAGCTTGAATTTGAACACAAATTCGGTACTTTTTTGGTTGAAATCAAGCTAGTTACATTGGTTTGAATTTGCCCCACCAACTTACCCGAACTACGGATTCCAATTATGTGCCTATGGAGGGCCATAAATGTGGAAATTTAACATTTTGTTTATGAATTTGGCTTGGAAATATTTTTCCTATAACGCGAGAACAATCATCTCGAAATCAAACTTTGGGTAAATGATAGGTTAGCGGCCTGATATTGACTGGCCTTAATCTCTTAGTGAATTGGATGAAAAGTGACCTTCGGTAATCGTTCAGACAATAACTGTTGAATGGTGAGGAACTTTTTTAAGCGGCCATTATGTTTTAGAAGGTACACATTCAGAGCTTGAATTTGAACACAAATTTTGTATTTTTTCGATGGAAATCAAGAGAGTTATTGTCATTTGAAAACACCCGACCGATTTACCCGAACAGTAGATTCTAATTATGTGCCCATAGAGGGGCGTAAAAATGGAAGTCTCACGTTTTGTTCTCGAATTTCGCTTGGAATTTTTTTTTTTATATCGTGAAACCAATCATCTAAAACTCAATTTTTTGGTAAAAAAACATGTTAGTGGCTAGTTATTCACGAGCCGTAATCGCTGAGAAAATGTATTGAAAGTGACCTACGGTAATCGTTTCAACCATAGCTATTGAACGGTAAGGAATTTTTAGACGCGGCCTCAATGTTCAAGATAGAGCACATTCGCAGCTTGAATTTGAACACTAATTTGGTACTTTTTCGGTGGAAATCAAGCAAGTTACATTGGTGTGAATTTACCCCACCAACTTACCCGAACTACGGATTCCAACAATGTGCCTATGGAGGGCCATAAAAATGGAAATTTAACTTTTTGTTTATGAATTTGGCTTGGAAATATTTTTCCTATAACGCGAGAACAATCATCTCGAAATCAAACTTTGGGTAAATGATAGGTTAGCGGCCTGATATTGACTAGCCTTAATCGCTTAGAGAATTGGATGAAAAGAGACCCTCGGTAATCGTTCCGACAATAACTCTAGAAAGGTGAGGAAATTTTTGAAGCGGCTTGCATGTTTTAGAAAGTACACAATCCAAGGTTGAATTTGAACACAAATTTTGTATTTTTTCGATGGAAATCAAGAGAGTTATTGTCATTTGAAAACACCCCACCGAGTTACCCAAACTGTAGATTCTAAATATTTGCTCATAGTGGGGCGTAAAAATGGAAGTCTAACGTTTTGTTCACGAATTTCGCTTGGAAATATTTTTTTTATATCGTGAGACCAATCATCTAAAACTCAATTTTTCGATAAAAAAATATGTTAGTGGCTAGTTATTCACGAGCCGTAGTCGCTGAGAAAATGTATTGAAAGTGACCTATGGTAACCGTTTCGACCATAGCACTTGACCGGTACGGAATTTTTGGTCGCGGCCCCAATGTTCTAGACAGAGCACATTCATAGCTTGAATTTGAACACAAATTTGGTACTTTTTTGGTTGAAATCAAGCTAGTTACATTGGTTTGAATTTGCCCCACCAACTTACCCGAACTACGGATTCCAATTATGTGCCTATGGAGGGCCATAAATGTGGAAATTTAACGTTTTGTTTATGAATTTGGCTTGGAAATATTTTTCCTATAACGCGAGAACAATCATCTCGAAATCAAACTTTGGGTAAATGATAGGTTAACGGCCTGATATTGACTAGCCTTAATCGCTTAGAGAATTGGATGAAAATTGTCCTTCGATAATCGTTCCGACAATAACTGTTGAACGGAGAGGAATTTTTTTAAGCGGCCTGTATGTTTTAGAAAGTACACATTCAGAGGTTGAATTTGAACACAAATTTTGTAATTTTTTGATGGTAATCAAGAGAGTTATTGTCAGTTGAAAACACCCCTACGAGTTACCCGAACAGTAGATTCTAATTATGTGCCCATAGAGGGGCGTAAAAATGGAAGTCTAAGGTTTTGTTCACGAATTTCAATTGGAAATATTTTTTTTATATCGCGAGATCAATCATCTCAAACTCAATTTTTCGGTAAAAAAACATGCTAGTGGCTAGTTATTCACTAGCCATAATCGCTTAGAAAATGTATTGAAAGTGACCTACGGTAACCGTTTCGACCATAGCTTTTGAATGGTACGGAGTTTTTAAACGCTGCCTCAATGTTCTAGATAGAACACATTCCTAGCTTGAATTTGAACACAAATTTGGTACTCTTTCGGTGGAAATTAAGCGATTTACATTCGTTCGAAATTGCCCCACCGAGTTACCCGAACTGCGGATTCCAATTATGTGTCGATGGAGGGCCAAAAAAAATGGAAATCTTATGTTTTGTTTATGAATTTGGCTTGGAAATATTTTTCCTATAACGCGAGAACAATCATCTCAAAATCAAACTTTGGGTAAATGATAGGTTAGCGGCCTGATATTGACTAGCCTTAATCGCTTAGAGAATTGGATGGAAAGTGACCTTCAGTAATCGTTCCAATAATAACAGTTGAACGGTGTGGAATTTTTTTAAGCGGCCTGTATGTTTTAGAAAGTACACATTCAGAGCTTGAATTTGAACACAAATTTTGTATTTTTTCGATGAAAATCAAGGGAGTTATTGTCATTTGAAAACACCCCACCGATTTACCCGAACAGTAGATTCTAATTATGTGCCCATAGAGGGGCGTAAAATGGAAGTCTAAGGTTTTGTTCACGAATTTCAATTGGAAATATTTTTTTTATATCGCGAAATCAATCATCTCAAACTCAACTTTTCGGTAAAAAAACATGTTAGTGGCTAGTTATTCACTAGCCATAATTGCTAAGAAAATGTATTGAAAGTGACCTACGGTAACCGTTTCGACCATAGCTTTTGAACGGTATGGAGTTTTTAGGCGCAGCCTCAATGTTCTAGATAGAACACATTCCGAGCTTGAATTTGAACACAAATTTGGTACTCTTTCGGTGGAAATTAAGAGAGTTACGTTGGTTCGAAATTGCCCCACCGAGTTACCCGAACTACGGATTGCAATTATGTGTCGATGGAGGGCCAAAAAAATGGAAATCCAACGTTTTGTTTATGAATTTGGCTTGGAAATATTTTTCCTATAACGCGAGAACAATCATCTCGAAATAAAACTTTGGGTAAATGATAGGTTAGCGGCCTGATATTGACTAGCCTTAATCGCTTAGAGAATTGGATGAAAAGTGACCTTCAGTAATCGTTCCTACAATAACTGTTGAACGGTGTGGAATTTTTTTAAGCGGCCTGTATGTTATAGAAAGTACACATTCAGAGCTTGAATTTGAACACAAATTTTGTATTTTTTCGATGGAAATCAAGAGAGTTATTGTGATTTGAAAACACCCCACTGATTTACCCGAACAGTAAATTCTAATTATGTGCCCATAGAGGGGCGTAAAAATGGAAGTCTAAGGTTTTGTTCACGAATTTCAAATTGGAATATTTTTTTTATATCACGAGATCAATCATCTCAAACTCAATTTTTCGGTAAAAAAACATGTTAGTGGCTAGTTATTCACGAGCTGTAATCGCTTAGAAAATGTATTGAAAAGTGACCTACGGTAACTGTTTCGACCATAGCTTTTGAACGGTACGGAATTTTTAGACGCGGCATGGATTTTCTAGATAGAACACATTCATAGCTTGAATTTGAACACAAATTTGGTACTTTTTCGGTGGAATTCAAGCGAGTTGCATTGGTTTCAAATTGCCCCACCGAGTTACCCGAACTACGGATTCCAATTATGTGTTGATGGAGGGCCAAAAAAATGGAAATCTAACTTTTTGTTTATGAATTTGGCTTGGAAATATTTTTCCTATAACGCGAGAACAATCATCTCGAAATCAAACTTTGGGAGAAAGATAGGTTAGCGGCCCGATATTGACTAGCCTTAATCGCTTAGAGAATTGGATGAAAAGTGACCTTCGGTAATCGTTCTGACAATAACTGTTGAACGGTGTGGAATTTTTTTAAGCGGCCTCTATTTATTGGAAAGTACACATTCAGAGGTTGAATTTGAACACAAATTTTTTATTTTTTCGATGGAAATCAAGAGAGTTATTGACATTTGAAAACATCCCACCGAGTTACCCGAACAATAGATTCTAATTATGTGCCCATAGAGGGGCGTAAAAATTGAAGTCTAAGGTTTTGTTCACGAATTTCACTTGGAAATATTTTTTTTATTTCGCGAGATCAATCATCTCAAACTGAATTTTTCGGTAAAAAAACGTGTTAGTGGCTAGTTATTCACGAGCCATAATCGCTTAGAAAATGTTTTGAAAAGTGACCTACGGTAACTGTTTCGACCATAGCCTTTGAACGGTGCGGAAGTTTTAGACGCGACCAGGATGTTCTAGATAGAACACATTCACAGCTTGAATTTGAACACAAATTTGGTACTTTTTCGGTGGAAATCAAGCGAGTTACATTGGTTTGAAATTGCCCCACCGAGTTACCCGAACTACGGATTCCAATTATGTGTCGATGGAGGGCCAAAAAAAGTGGAAATCTAAAGTTTTGTTTATGTATTTGGGTTGGAAATACTTTTCCTATAACGCGAGAACAATCATCTCGAAATCAAACTTTGGGTAAATGATAGGTTAGCGGCCTGATATTGACTAGCCTTAATCGCTAAAAGAATTGGATGAAAAGTGACCTTCAGTAATCGTTCCGACAATAACTGTTGAACGGTGAGGAATTTTTTTAAGCGGCCTGTATGTTTTAGAAAGTACACAATCAGAACTTGAATTTGAACACAAATTTTGTATTCTTTCGATGGAAATCAAGAGAGTTATTGTCGTTTGAAAACACCCCACCGAGATACCCGAACAGTAGATTCTAATTATGTGCCCATAGAAAGGCTTAAAAATGGAAGTCTAACGTTTTGTTCACGAATTTCGCTTGGAAATATTTTTTTTATATCGCGAGGTCAATCATCTCAAACTCAATTTTTCGGTAAAAAAACATGTTAGTGGCTAGTTATTCACGAGCTGTAATCGCTGAGAAAATGTATTGAAAGTGACCTACGGTAACCGTTTCAACCATAGCTTTTGAACGATACGTAATTTTCAGACGCGGCCTCAATATTCTAGATAGAACACATTCGTAGCTTGAATTTGAGCACAAATTTGGTACTTTTTTTATAGAAATCAAGCGAGTTACATTGATTTGAAATTGCCCCACCGAGTTACCTGAACATCGGATTCCAATTATGTGCCTATGGTGGGCCATAAATATGGAAATCTAACGTTTTGTTTATGAATTTGGCTTGGAAATATTTTTCCAATAACGCGAGAACAATCATCTCGAAATCAAACTTTGGGTAAATGATAGGTTTGCGGCCTGATATTGACTAGCCTTACTCGCTGAGAGAATTGGATGAAAAGTGACCTTCAGTAATCGTTCCGACAATAACCGTTGAATGGTGAGGAATTTTTTTAAGCGGCCTGTATGTTTTAGAAAGTACACAATCAGAACATGATTTTGAACACAAATTTTGTATTCTTTCGATGGAAATCAAGGGAGTTATTGTCATTTGAAAACACCCCACCGAGTTACCCGAACAGTAGATTCTAATTATGTGCCTATAGAGAGGCTTAAAAATGGAAGTCTAACGTTTTGTTCACGAATTTCGCTTGGAAATATTTTTTTTATATCGCGAGATCAATCAACTCAAACTCAATTTTTCGGTAAAAAAACATGTTACTGGCTAGTTATTCACGAGCCATAATCGCTGAGAAAATGTATTGAAAGTCACCTACGGTAACCGTTTCAACCATAGCTTTTGAACGGTACGTAATTTTTAGACGCGGCCTGAATGTTCTAGATAGAACACATTCGTAGCTTGAATTTGAGGACAAATTTGGTACTTTTTCGGTGGAAATCAAGCTAGTCACATTCATTTGAATTTGCCCCACCAACTTACCCCAACTATGGATTCCAATAATGTGCCTATGGAGGGCCACAAATATGGAAATCTAAAGTTTTGTTTATGAAATTGGCTTGGAAATATTTTTCCTATAATGCATGATCAATCATCTCGAAATCAAACTTTGGGTAAAAGATTGGTGAGCGGCCAGATATTGTCTAGCCTTAATCGCTTAGAGAATTTGATGAAAAGTGTCCTTCGGTAATCATTCCGCCAATTACTGTTGAACGGTGAGGAATTTTTTTAAGCGGCCTGTATGTTTTAGAAAGTACACAATCAGAGCTTGAATTTGAACACAAATTTTGTATTTTTTCGATGGAAATCAAGAGAGTTATTGTCATTTGAAAACACCCCACCGAGTTACCCGAACAGTCGATTCTAATTATATCGCCAATCAATCATCTCAAACTCAATTTTTCGGTAAAAAAAAGTGTTAGTGGCTAGTTATTCACGAGATAATCGCTTAGAAATTGTATTGAAAAGTGACCTACGGTAACTGTTTCGACCATAGCTTTTGAACGGTACGGAATTTTTGGACGCGGCTTGGATGTTCTAGATAGAACACATTCATAGCTTGAATTTGAACACAAATTTGGTACTTTTTCGGTGGAAATCAAGCGAGTTACATTGGTTTGATATTGCCCCACCGAGTTACCCGAACTACGGATTCCAATTATGTGTTGATGGAGGGCCAAAAAAATGGAAATCTAACTTTTTGTTTATGAATTTGGCCTGGAAATATTTTTCCTATAACGCGAGAACAATCCTCTCGAAACCAAACTTTGGGTAAATGATAGGTTAGCGGCCTGGTATAGACTAGCCTCAATCGCTTAGAGAATTAGATGAAAAGTGACCTTCGGTAATCATTCTGACAATAACTGTTGAACGGTTTGGAATTTTTTAAAGCGGCTCTATGTTTTGGAATGTACACATTCAGAGCTAGAATTTGAACACAAATTTTTTATTTGTTCGATGGAAATCAAGAGAGTTATTGTCATTTGAAAACATCCCACCGAGTTACCCGAACAATAGATTCTACTTATGTGCCCATAGAGGGGCGTAAAAATGGAAGTCTAAGGTTTTGTTCACGAATTTCAATTGGAAATATTTTTTTTATATGGCGAGATCAATCATCTCAAACTCAATCTTTCGGTAAAAAAACATGTTAGTGGCTAGTTATTAACGAGCCATAATCGCTAAGAAAATGTGTTGAAAGTGACTTACAGTAACCGTTTCGACCATAGCTTTTGAACGGTACGGAGTTTTTAGACGCGGCCTCAATGTTCAAGAGAGAACACATTCATAGCTTGAATTTGAACACAAATTTGGTACTTTTTCGGTGGAAGTCAAGCTAGTTACAATGGTTTGAATTTGCCCCACCAACTTACCCGAACTACGGATTCCAATTGTGTGCCTATGGAGGGCCATAAATATGGAAATCTAACGTTTTGTTTATGAATTTGGCTTGGAAATATTTTTCCTATAACGCGAGATCAATCATCTCAAATTCAAACTTTGGGTGAAAGATAGGTTAGCGGCCCGTTATTGACTAGCCTTAATCGCTTAGAGAATTGGATGAAAAGTGACCTTCGGTAATCGTTCCTTCAATAACGGTTGAACGGTGAGGAATTTTTTTAAGCGGCCTGTATGTTTTAGAAAGTACACAATCAGAGCTTGACTTTGAACACAAATTTTGTATTTTTTCGATGGAAATCAAGAGAGTCATTGTCATTTCAAAACACCCGACCGAGTTACCCGAATAGTAGATTCTAATTATGTGCCCATAGAGGGGCGTAAAAATGAAAGTCTAACGTTTTGTTCACGAATTTCGCTTGGAAATATTTTTTTTATATCGCGAGATCAATCATCTCAAACTCAATTTTTCGGTAAAAAAACATGTTAGTGGCTAGTTATTGACGAGCCATAATCGCTTAGAAAATGTATTGAAAAATGACCTACGGTAACTGTTTCGACCATAGCCTTTGAACGGTGCGGAAGTTTTAGACGCGGCCTGGATGTTCTAGATAGAACACATTCACAGCTTGAATTTGAACACAAATTTGGTACTTTTTCGGTGGAAATCAAGCGAGTTACATTGGTTTGAAATTGGCCCACCGAGTTACCCGAACTACGGATTCCAATTATGTGTCGATGGAGGGCCAAAAAAACTGGAAATCTAAAGTTTTGTTTATGTATTTGGGTTGGAAATATTTTTCCTATAACGCGAGAAAAATCATCTCGAAATCAAACTTTGGGTAAATGATAGGTTAGCGACCTGATATTAACTAGCCTTAATCGCTAAGAGAATTGGATGAAAAGTGACCTTCAGTAATCGTTCCGACAATAACTGTTGAACGGTGAGGAATTTTTTTAAGCGGCCTGTATGTTTTAGAAAGTACACAATCAGAACTTGAATTTGAACACAAATTTTGTATTCTTTCGATGGAAATCAAGAGAGTTATTGTCATTTCAAAACACCCCACCGAGTTACCCGAACAGTAGATTTTAATTATGTGCCCATAGAGAGGCTTAAAAATGGAAGTCTAACGTTTTGTTCACGAATTTCGCTTGGAAATATTTTTTTTTTATATCGCAAGATCAATCATCTCAAACTCAATTTTTCGGAAAAAAAACTTGTCAGTGGCTAGTTATTCATGAGCCGTAATCGCTGAGAAAATGTATTCAAAGTAACCTACGGTAACCGTTTCAACCATAGCTTTTGAACGGTACGTAATTTTTAGACGCAGCCTGAATGTTCTAGATAGAACACATTCGTAGCTTGAATTTGAGCACAAATTTGGTACTTTTTCGATGGAAATCAAGCGAGTTAGATTGATTTGCAATTGCCCCACCGAGTTACCCGAACTGCGGATTCCAATAATGTGCCTATGGAGGGCCATAAATATGGAAATCTAACGTTTTGTTTATGAAATTGGCTTGGAAATATTTTTCCTATAACGCGTGATCAATCATCTCGAAATCAAACTTTGGGTAAAAGATTGGTTAGCGGCCAGATATTGACTAGCCTTAATCGCTTAGAGAATTGGATGAAAAGTGTCCTTCGGTAATCATTCCGACAATAACTGTTGAACGTTGAGGAATTTTTTTAAGCGGCCTGTATGTTTTAGAAAGTACACATTCAGAGCTTGAATTTGAACACAAATTTTGTATTTTTTCGATGGAAATCAAGAGAGTTATTGTCATTTGAAAACACTCCACCGAGTAACCCGAACAGTAGATTCTAATTACGTGCGCATAGAGGGGCGTAAAAATGGAAGTCTAACGTTTTGTTCACGAATTTCGCTTGGAAATATTTTTTTTATATCGCGAGATCAATCATCTCAAACTCAATTTTTCGGTAAAAAAACATGTTAGCGGCTAGTTATTCGCAAGCTGTAATCGATTAGAAAATGTATTGAAAGTCACCTACGGTAACTGTTTCGACCGTAGCCTTTGAACGGTACGGAATTTTTAGACGCGGCATGGATTTTCTAGATAGAACACATTCATAGCTTGAATTTGAACACAAATTTGGTACTTTTTCGGTGGAATTCAAGAGAGTTGCATTGGTTTGAAATAGCCTCACCGAGTTACCCGAACTACGGATTCCAATTATGTGTTGATGGAGGGCCAAAAAAATGGAAATCTAACTTTTTGTTTATGAATTTGGCTTGGAAATATTTTTCCTATAACGCGAGAACAATCATCTCGAAATCAAACTTTGGGAGAAAGATAGGTTAGCGGCCCGATATTGACTAGCCTTAATCGCTTAGAGAATTGGATGAAAAGTGACCTTCGGTAATCGTTCTGACAATAACTGTTGAACGGTGTGGAATTTTTTTAAGCGGCCTCTATGTATTGGAAAGTACACATTCAGAGGTTGAATTTGAACACAAATTTTTTATTTTTTCGATGGAAATCAAGAGAGTTATTGACATTTGAAAACACCCCACCGAGTTACCCGAACAATAGATTCTAATTATGTGCCCATAGAGGGGCGTAAAAATGGAAGTCTAAGGTTTTGTTCACGAATTTCACTTGGAAATATTTTTTTTATTTTGCGAGATCAATCATCTCAAACTGAATTTTTCGGTAAAAAAACGTGTTAGTGGCTAGTTATTCACGAGCCATAATCGCTTAGAAAATGTATTGAAAAGTGACCTACGGTAACTGTTTCGACCATAGCCTTTGAACGGTGCGGAGGTTTTAGACGCGGCCAGGATGTTCTAGATAGAACACATTCACAGCTTGAATTTGAACACAAATTTGGTACTTTTTCGGTGGAAATCAAGCGAGTTATATTGGTTTGAAATTGCCCCACCGAGTTACCCGAACTACAGATTCCAATTATGTGTCGATGGAGGGCCAAAAAAAATGGAAATCTAAAGTTTTGTTTATGTATTTGGGTTGGAAATATTTTTCCTATAACGCGAGAACAATCATCTCAAAATCAAACTTTGGGTAAATGATAGGTTAGCGGCCTGATATTGACTAGCCTTAATCGCTAAGAGAATTGGATGAAAAGTGACCTTCAGTAATCGTTCCGACAATAACTGTTGAACGGTGAGGAATTTTTTTAAGCGGCCTGTATGTTTTAGAAAGTACACAATCAGAACTTGAATTTGAACACAAATTTTGTATTCTTTCGATGGAAATCAAGACATTTATTGTCATTTGAAAACACCCCACAGAGTTACCCGAACAATAGATTCTAATTATGTGCCCATAGAGAGGCGTAAAAATGGAAGTCTAACGTTTTGTTCTCGAATTTCGCTTGGAAATATTTTTGTTATATCGCGAGATCAATCATCTCAAACTCAATTTATCGGTTAAAAAACATGTTAGCAGCTAGTTATTCACGAGCCGTAATCGCTAAGAAAATGTATTGAAAGTGACCTACGGTAACCGTTTCAACCACAGCTTTTGAATGGTACGTAATTTTTAGACGCGGCCTCAATGTTCTAGATAGAACACATTCGTAGCTTGAATTTGAGCACAAATTTGGTACTTTTTCGGTGGAAATCAAGCTAGTTACATTGGTTTGAATTTGCCCCACCAACTTACCCGAACTGCGGATTCCAATAATGTGCCTATGGAGGGCCATAAATATGGAAATCTAACGTTTGTTTTATGAAATTGGCTTGGAAATATTTTTCCTATAACGCGTGATCAATCATCTCGAAATCAAATTTTGGGTAAAAGATTGGTTAGCGGCCCGATATTGACTAGCCTTAATCGCTTAGAGAATTGGATGAAAGTGTCCTTCGGTAATCATTCCAACAATAACTGTTGAACGGTGAGGAATTTTTTTAAAAGGCCTGTATGTTTTAGAAAGTACACAATCAGAGCTTGAATTTGAACACAAATTTTGTATTTTTCGATGGAAATCAAGAGAGTTATTGTCATTGGAAAACACCCCACCGAGTTACCCGAATAGTAGATTCTAATTATGTGCCCATAGAGGGGCGTAAAAATGGAATTCACACATTTTGTTCACGAATTTCGCTTGGAAATATTTTTTTTATATCGCCAATCAATCATCTCAAACTCAATTTTTCGGTGAAAAAAAGTGTTATTGGCTAGTTATTCACGAGATAATCGCTTAGAAAATGTATTGAAAAGTGACCTACGGTAACTGTTTCGACCATAGCTTTTGAACGGTACGGAATTTTTAGAAGTGGCTTGGATGTTCTAGATAGAACACATTCATAGCTTGAATTTGAACACAAATTTGGTACTTTTTCGGTGGAAATCAAGCGAGTTACATTGGTTTCAAATTGCCCCACCGAGTTACCCGAACTACGGATTCCAATTATGTGTTGATGGAGGGTCAAAAAAATGGAAATCTAACTTTTTGTTTATGAATTTGGCTTGGAAATATTTTTCCTATAACGCGAGAACAGTCATCTCGAAATCAAACTTTGGGTAAATGATAGGTTAACGGCCTGGCATTGACTAGCCTTAATCGCTTAGAGAATTGTATGAAAAGTGACCTTCGGTAATCGTTCTGACAATAACTGTTGAACGGTGTGGAATTTCTTTAAGCGGCCTCTATTTTTTGGAAAGTACACATTCAGAGCTTGAATTTGAACACAAATTTTTTATTTTTTCGACGGAAATCAAGAGAGTTATTGTCATTTGAAAACACCCCACCGAGTTACCCGAACAATAGATTCTAATTATGTGCCCATAGAGGGGCGTAAAAATGGAAGTCTAAGGTTTTGTTCATGAATTTCAATTGGAAATATTTTTTTTATATCGCGAGATCAATCATCTCAAACTCAATTTTTCGGTAAAAAAACATGTTAGTAGTTAGTTATTCACGAGCCATAATCGCTGAGAAAATATATTGAAAGTGACTTAAGGTAACCGTTTCGACCATAGCTTTTGAACGGTATGGAGTTTTTAGACGCGGCCCTAATGTTCAAGATAGAACACATTCATAGCTTGAATTTGAACACAAATTTGGTACTTTTTCGGTGGAAATCAAGCGAGTTACATTGGTTTGAAATTGCCCCACCGAGTTACCCGAACTACGGATTCCAATTATGTGTTGACGGAGGGCCAAAAAAATGAAAATCTAACGTTTTGTTTATGAATTTGGCTTGGAAATATTTTTCCTATAACGCGAGAACAATCATCTCGAAATCAAACTTTGGGTAACTGATAGGTTAGCAGCCTGATATTGACTAGCCTTAATCGCTAAGAGAATTGGAGGAAAAGTGACCTTCGGTAATCGTTCCGACAATAACTATTGAACGGTGAGGAATTTTTTTAAGCGGCCTATATGTTTTAGAAAGTACACATTCAGAGCTTGAATTTGAACACAAATTTTATATTTTTTCGATGGAAATCAAGAGAGTTATTGTCATTTGAAAACACCCCACCGAGTTACCCGAACAGTAGATTCTAATTATGTGCCCATAGAGGAGCGTAAAAATGGAAGTCTAACGTTTTGTTCACGAATTTCGCTTGGAAATATTTTTTTTATATCGCGAGATCAATCATCTCAAACTCAATTTTTCGGTAAAAATACATGTTAGTGGCTAGTTATTCACAAGCTGTAATCGCTAGAAAATGTATTGAAAAGTGACCTACGGTAACTGTTTCGACCGTAGCCTTTGAACGGTACGGAATTTTTAGACGCGGCATGGATTTTCTAGATAGAACACATTCATAGCTTGAATTTGAACACAAATTTGGTACTTTTTCGGTGGAATTCAAGCGAGTTGCATTGGTTTGAAATAGCCTCACCGAGTTACCCGAACTACGGATTCCAATTATGTGTTGATGGAGGGCCAAAAAAATGGAAATCTAACTTTTTGTTTATGAATTTGGCTTGGAAATATTTTTCCTATAACGCGAGAACAATCATCTCGAAATCAAACTTTGGGAGAAAGATAGGTTAGCGGCCCGATATTGACTAGCCTTAATCGCTTAGAGAATTGGATGAAAAGTGACCTTCGGTAATCGTTCTGACAATAACTGTTGAACGGTGTGGAATTTTTTTAAGCGGCCTCTATGTATTGGAAAGTACACATTCAGAGGTTGAATTTGAACACAAATTTTTCATTTTTTCGATGGAAATCATGAGAGTTATTGACATTTGAAAACACCCCACCGAGTTACCCGAACAATAGAATCTAATTATGTGCCCACAGAGGGGCGTAAAAATGGAAGTCTAAGGTTTTGTTCACGAATTTCACTTGGAAATACTTTTTTTATTTCGCGAGATCAATCATCTCTAACTAAATTTTTTTGGTAAAAAAACGTGTGAGTGGCTAGTTATTCACGAGCCATAATCGCTTAGAAAATGTATTGAAAAGTGACCTACGGTAACTGTTTCGACCATAGCCTTTGAACGGTGCGGAAGTTTTAGACGCGGCCAGGATGTTCTAGATAGAACACATTCACAGCTTGAATTTGAACACAAATTTGGTACTTTTTCGGTGGAAATCAAGCGAGTTACATTGCTTTGAAATTGCCCCACCGAGTTACCCGAACTACGGATTCCAATTATGTGTCGATGGAGGGCCAAAAAAAATGGAAATCTAAAGTTTTGTTTATGTATTTGGGTTGGAAATATTTTTCCTATAACGCGAGAACAATCATCTCGAAATCAATCTTTGGGTAAATGATAGGTTAGCGGCCTGATATTGACTAGCCTTAATCGCTAAGAGAATTGGATGAAAAGTGACCTTCAGTAATCGTTTCGACAATAACTGTTGAATGGTGAGGAATTTTTTTAAGCGGCCTGTATGTTTTAGAAAGTACACAATCAGAACTTGAATTTGAACATAAATTTTGTATTCTTCCGATGGAAATCAAGACAGTTATTGTCATTTGAAAACACCCCACCGACTTACCCGAACAATAGATTCTAATTATGTGCCCATAGAGAGGCGTAAAAATGGAAGTCTAACGTTTTGTTCTCGAATTTCGCTTGGAAATATTTTTTTTATATCGCTAGATCAATCATCTCAAACTCAATTTATCGGTAAAAAAACATGTTAGTGGCTAGTTATTCACGAGCCGTAATCGCTAAGAAAATGTATTGAAAGTGACCTACGGTAACCGTTTCAACCACAGCTTTTGAATGGTACGTAATTTTTAGACGCGGCCTCAATGTTCTAGATAGAACACATTCGTGGCTTGAATTTGAGAACAAATTTGGTACTTTTTCGGTGGAAATCAAGCTAGTTACATTGCTTTGAATTTGCCCCACCAACTTACCCGAACTGCGGATTCCAATAATGTGCCTATGGAGGGCCATAAATATGGAAATCTAACGTTTGTTTTATGAAATTGGCTTGGAAATATTTTTCCTATAACGCGTGATCAATCATCTCGAAATCAAATTTTGGGTAAAAGATTGGTTAGCGGCCCGATATTGACTAGCCTTAATCGCTTAGAGAATTGGATGAAAAGTGTCCTTCGGTAATCATTCCGACAATAACTGTTGAACGGTGAGGAATTTTTTTAAAAGGCCTGTATGTTTTAGAAAGTACACAATCAGAGCTTGAATTTGAACACAAGTTTTGTATTTTTCGATGGAAATCAAGAGAGTTATTGTCATTTGAAAACACCCCACCTAGTTACCCGAATAGTAGATTCTAATTATATGCCCATAGAGGGGCGTAAAAATGGAAGTCACACATTTTGTTCACGAATTTCGCCTGGAAATATTTTTTTTATATCGCCAATCAGTCATCTCAAACTCGATTTTTCGGTGAACAAAAGTGTTAGTGGCTAGTTATTCACGAGATAATCGCTTAGAAAATGTAT
>CM042480.1:63326926-63375269 GCA_023621385.1 Quercus gilva | reverse complement strand
TTGGAAATATATTTTTTCTATCGCGAGACCAATCATCTAAAACTCAATTTTTTGGTAAAAGAACATGTTAGTGGATAGTTATTCACGAGCCGTAATCGCTGAGAAAATGTATTGAAAGGGACCTACGGTAACCGTTTCGACCATAGCTTTTGAACGGTGCGGAATTTTTAGATGCGGCCTGGATGTTCTAGATAGAATACATTCATAGCTTGAATTTGAACACAAATTTGGTACTTTTTCGGTGGAAATCAAGCGAGTTACGTTGGTTTGAAATTTCCCCACCGAGTTACCCGAACTACGGATTCCAATTATGTGTTGATGGAGGGCCAAAAAAATGGAAATCTAACTTTTTGTTTATGAATTTGGCTTGGAAATATTTTTCCAATAACGCGAGAACAATTATCTCGAAATCAAACTTTAGGTAAATGATAGGTCAGTGGCCGGATATTGACTAGCCTTAATCGCTTAGAGAATTGGATGAAAAGTGACCTTCGGTAATCGTTCCGACAATAACTGTTGAACGGTGAGGAATTTTTTTAAGCGGCCTGTATGTTTTAGAAAGTACACAATCAGAGCTTAATTTTGAACGCAAATTTTGTATTTTTTCGATGGAAATCAAGAGAGTTATTGTCATTTAAAAACACCCCACCGTGTAACCCGAACAGTAGATTCTAATTATTTGCTCATAGTGGGGCGTAAAAATGGAAGTCTAACGTTTTGTTCACGAATTTCGCTTGGAAATATTTTTTTTACATCGCGAGAACAATCATCTAAAACTCAATTTTACAGTGAAAAAACATGTTACTGGCTAGTTATTCACGACCCGCAATCGCTGAGAAAATGTATTGAAAGTGACCTACGGTAACCGTTTCGAGCATGGCTTTTGAACGGTACGGAATTTTTAGACGCGGCCTGAATGTTCTAGATAGAACACATTCGTAGCTTGAATTTGAACACAAATTTGGTACTTTTTCGGTGGAAATCAAGCGAGTTACATTGGTTTGAAATTGCCCCACCTATTTACCCGAACTACGAATTCCAATTATGTGTCGATGGAGGGCCATAAAAATGGAAATCTAACGTTTTGTTTGTGAATTTGGCTTGGAAATATTTTTCCTATAATGCGAGAACAATCATCTCGAAATCAAACTTTGGGTGAATCGTAGGTTAGCGGCCTGATATTGACGAGCCTTATTCGCTTAGAGAATTGGATGAAAAGTGACCTTCGGTAATCGTTCCGACAATAGCTGTTGAACGGTGTGGAATTTTTTTAAGCGGCCTGTATGTTTTAGAAAGTACACAATCAAAGCTTGAATTTGAACAAAAATTTTGTATTTTTTTCGATGGAAATCAAGAGAGTTATTGTCATTTGAAAACACCCAACCGAGTTACCCGAACAGTAGATTCTAATCATTTGTCCATAGTGGGGCATAAAAATGGAAGTCTTACGTTTTGTTCACGAGTTTCGCTTGGAAATGTTTTTTTTCTATCGCGAGACCAATCATCTAAAACTCAATTTTTCGGTAAAAAAACATGTTAGTGGATAGTTATTCACGAGCCGTAATCGCTGAGAAAATGTATTGAAAGTCACCTACGGTAACCGTTTCGACCATAGCTTTTGAACGGTGCGGAATTTTTAGATGCGGCCCTGATGTTCTAGATAGAACAGATTCATAGCTTCAATTTGAACACAAATTTGGTACTTTTTCGAGGGAAATCAAGCGAGTTACATTGGTTTGAAATTGCCGCACCGAGTTACCCGAACTACGGATTCCAATTATGTGTCGATGAAGGGCCAAAAAAATGGAAATCTAACTTTTTGTTTATGAATTTGGCTTGGAAATATTTTTCCAATAACGCGAGAACAATCATCTCGAAATCAAACTTTAGGTAAATGATAGGTTAGCGGCCTGATATTGACTAGCCTTAATCGCTTAGAGAATTGGATGAAAAGTGACCTTCGGTAATCGTTCCGACAATAACTGTTGAACCGTGAGGAATTTTTTTAAGCGGCCTGTATGTTTTAGAAAGTACACAATTAGAGTTTGAATTTGAACACAAATTTTGTATTTTTTCGATGGAAATCAAGAGAGTTATTGTCATTTAAAAACACCCCACCGAGTAACCCGAACAGTAGATTCTAATTACTTCCTCATAGTGGGGCGTAAAAATGGAAGTCTAACGTTTTGTTCAAGAATTTCGCTTGGAAATATATTTTTTCTATCGCGAGACCAATCATCTAAAACTCAATTTTTTGGTAAAAGAACATGTTAGTGGATAGTTATTCACGAGCCGTAATCGCTGAGAAAATGTATTGAAAGGGACCTACGGTAACCGTTTCGACCATAGCTTTTGAACGGTGCGGAATTTTTAGATGCGGCCTGGATGTTCTAGATAGAATACATTCATAGCTTGAATTTGAACACAAATTTGGTACTTTTTCGGTGGAAATCAAGCGAGTTACGTTGGTTTGAAATTTCCCCACCGAGTTACCCGAACTACGGATTCCAATTATGTGTTGATGGAGGGCCAAAAAAATGGAAATCTAACTTTTTGTTTATGAATTTGGCTTGGAAATATTTTTCCAATAACGCGAGAACAATTATCTCGAAATCAAACTTTAGGTAAATGATAGGTCAGTGGCCGGATATTGACTAGCCTTAATCGCTTAGAGAATTGGATGAAAAGTGACCTTCGGTAATCGTTCCGACAATAACTGTTGAACGGTGAGGAATTTTTTTAAGCGGCCTGTATGTTTTAGAAAGTACACAATCAGAGCTTAATTTTGAACGCAAATTTTGTATTTTTTCGATGGAAATCAAGAGAGTTATTGTCATTTAAAAACACCCCACCGTGTAACCCGAACAGTAGATTCTAATTATTTGCTCATAGTGGGGCGTAAAAATGGAAGTCTAACGTTTTGTTCAAGAATTTCGCTTGGAAATATTTTTTTTACATCGCGAGAACAATCATCTAAAACTCAATTTTACAGTGAAAAAACATGTTACTGGCTAGTTATTCACGACCCGCAATCGCTGAGAAAATGTATTGAAAGTGACCTACGGTAACCGTTTCGAGCATGGCTTTTGAACGGTACGGAATTTTTAGACGCGGCCTGAATGTTCTAGATAGAACACATTCGTAGCTTGAATTTGAACACAAATTTGGTACTTTTTCGGTGGAAATCAAGCGAGTTACATTGGTTTGAAATTGCCCCACCTATTTACCCGAACTACGAATTCCAATTATGTGTCGATGGAGGGCCATAAAAATGGAAATCTAACGTTTTGTTTGTGAATTTGGCTTGGAAATATTTTTCCTATAATGCGAGAACAATCATCTCGAAATCAAACTTTGGGTGAATCGTAGGTTAGCGGCCTGATATTGACGAGCCTTATTCGCTTAGAGAATTGGATGAAAAGTGACCTTCGGTAATCGTTCCGACAATAGCTGTTGAACGGTGTGGAATTTTTTTAAGCGGCCTGTATGTTTTAGAAAGTACACAATCAAAGCTTGAATTTGAACAAAAATTTTGTATTTTTTTCGATGGAAATCAAGAGAGTTATTGTCATTTGAAAACACCCAACCGAGTTACCCGAACAGTAGATTCTAATCATTTGTCCATAGTGGGGCATAAAAATGGAAGTCTTACGTTTTGTTCACGAGTTTCGCTTGGAAATGTTTTTTTTCTATCGCGAGACCAATCATCTAAAACTCAATTTTTCGGTAAAAAAACATGTTAGTGGATAGTTATTCACGAGCCGTAATCGCTGAGAAAATGTATTGAAAGTCACCTACGGTAACCGTTTCGACCATAGCTTTTGAACGGTGCGGAATTTTTAGATGCGGCCCTGATGTTCTAGATAGAACAGATTCATAGCTTCAATTTGAACACAAATTTGGTACTTTTTCGAGGGAAATCAAGCGAGTTACATTGGTTTGAAATTGCCGCACCGAGTTACCCGAACTACGGATTCCAATTATGTGTCGATGAAGGGCCAAAAAAATGGAAATCTAACTTTTTGTTTATGAATTTGGCTTGGAAATATTTTTCCAATAACGCGAGAACAATCATCTCGAAATCAAACTTTAGGTAAATGATAGGTTAGCGGCCTGATATTGACTAGCCTTAATCGCTTAGAGAATTGGATGAAAAGTGACCTTCGGTAATCGTTCCGACAATAACTGTTGAACCGTGAGGAATTTTTTTAAGCGGCCTGTATGTTTTAGAAAGTACACAATTAGAGTTTGAATTTGAACACAAATTTTGTATTTTTTCGATGGAAATCAAGAGAGTTATTGTCATTTAAAAACACCCCACCGAGTAACCCGAACAGTAGATTCTAATTACTTCCTCATAGTGGGGCGTAAAAATGGAAGTCTAACGTTTTGTTCAAGAATTTCGCTTGGAAATATATTTTTTCTATCGCGAGACCAATCATCTAAAACTCAATTTTTTGGTAAAAGAACATGTTAGTGGATAGTTATTCACGAGCCGTAATCGCTGAGAAAATGTATTGAAAGGGACCTACGGTAACCGTTTCGACCATAGCTTTTGAACGGTGCGGAATTTTTAGATGCGGCCTGGATGTTCTAGATAGAATACATTCATAGCTTGAATTTGAACACAAATTCGGTACTTTTTCGGTGGAAATCAAGCGAGATACATTGGTGTGAAATTGCCCCACCGAGTTACCCGAACTACGGATTCCAATTATGTGTCGATGGAGGGCCAAAAAAATGGAAATCTAACTTTTTGTTTATTAATTTGGCTTGGAAATATTTTTACAATAACGCGAGAACAATCATCTCGAAATCAAACTTTAGGTAAATGATAGATTAGCGGCCTGATATTGACTAGCCTTAATCGCCTAGGGAATTGGATGAAAAGTGACCCTCGGTAATCGTTCCGACAACAACTGTTGAACGGTGAGGAATTTTTTTAAGCGGCCTGTATGTTGTATTTGAACATAAATATTGTATTTTTTCGATGGAAAACAAGAGAGTTGTTGTCATTTGAAAAGACCCCACCGAGTTACCCGAACAGTAGATTCTAATTTTGTGCCCATAGAGGGGCGTAAAAATGGAAGTCTCACGTATTGTTCACGAATTTCGCTTGGAAATATTTTTTTTATATCGCCAGATCAATCATCACAAACTCGGTTTTTTGGTAAAAATACTTGTTAGTGGCTAGTTATTCACGAGCCATAATCGCTTAGAAAATGTTTTGAAAAGTGATCTACGGTTATTGTTTCGACCATAGCTCTTGAACGGTACGGAATTTTTTGACGCGGCCTGGATGTTTTAGATAGAACACATTCATAGCTTGAATTTGAACACAAATTTGGTACTTTTTCGGTGGAAATCAAGCGAGTTACATTCGTTTGAAATTTCCCCACCTTTTTAGCCGAACTACGGATTCCAATTACGTGCCTATGGAGGGCCATAAATATGGAAATCTAACGTTTTGTTTACGGATTTGGCTTGGAAATATATTTCGTATAATGCGAGAACAATCATCTCGAAATCAAACTTTAGGTAAATGATAGGTTAGCGGCCTGATATTGACTAGCCTTAATCGCTTAGAGAATTGGATGAAAAGTGACCTTCGGTAATCGTTCCGACAATAACTGTTGAACGGTGAGGAATTTTATTAAGCGGCCTGTATGTTTTAGAAAGTAAACAATCAGAGCTTGATTTAGAACACAAATTTTGTATTTTTTCGATGGAAATCAAGAGAGTTATTGTCATTTAAAAACACCCCACCGAGTAACCCGAACAGTAGATTCTAATTATTTGCTCATAGTGGGGCATAAAAATGGAAGTGTAACGTTTTGTTCACGAATTTCGCTTGGAAATATTTTTTTTAAATCGTGAGACCAATCATCTAAAACTCAATTTTACGGTGAAAAAACATGTTACTGGCTAGTTATTCACGACCCGTAATCGCTGAGAAAATGTATTGAAAGTGACCTACGGTAACCATTTCGACCATAGCTTTTGAACGGTACGAAATTTTTAGACGCGGCCTGAATGTTCTAGATAGAACACATTCGTAGCTTGAATTTGAACACAAATTTGGTACTTTTTCGGTGGAAATCAAGTGAGTTACATTGGTTTGAAATTGCCCCACCTATTTACCCGAACTACGGATTCCAATTATGTGACGATGGAGGGCCATAAAAATGGAAATCTAACGTTTTGTTTGTGAATTTGGCTTGGAAATATTTTTCCTATAATGCGAGAACAATCATCTCGAAATCAAACTTTGGGTAAATCGTAGGTGAGCGGCCTGATATTGACTAGCCTTAATCGCTTAGAGAATTGGATGAAAAGTGACCTTCGGTAATCGTTCCGACAATAGCTGTTGAACGGTGAGGAATTTTTTTAAGCGGCCTGTATGTTTTAGAAATTACACAATCAGAGCTTGAATTTGAACACAAATTTTGTATTTTTTTCGATGGAAATCAAGAGAGTTATTGTCATTTGAAAACACCCAACCGAGTTACCCGAACAGTAGATTCTAATCATTTGCCCATAGTGGGGCATAAAAATGGAAGTCTAACGTTTTGTTCACGAGTTTCGCCTAGAAATATTTTTTTTCTATCGCGAGACCAATCATCTAAAACTCAATTTTTCGGTAAAAAAACATGTTAGTGGATAGTTATTCACGAGCCGTAATCGCTGAGAAAATGTATTGCAAGTGACCTACTGTAATCGTTTCGACCATAGCTTTTGAACGGTGCGGAATTTTTAGATGCGGCCTACATGTTCTAGATAGAACAGATTCATAGCTTGAATTTGAACAAAAATTTGGTACTTTTTCGGTGGAAATCAAGCGAGTTACATTGGTTTGAAATTGCCCCACCGAGTTAGCCGAACTACGGATTCCAATTATGTGTCGATGGAGGGCCAAAAAAATGGAAATCTAACTTTTTGTTTATGAATTTGGCTTGGAAATATTTTTCCAATAACGCGAGAACAATCATCCCGAAATCAAACTTTAGGTAAATGATAGGTTAGTTGCCTGATATTGACTAGCCTTAATCGCTTAGAGAATTGGATGAAAAGTGACCTTCGGTAATCGTTCCGACAATAACTGTTGAACGGTGAGGAATTTTTCTAAGCGGCCAGGATGTTTTAGAAAGTACACAATCAGAGCTTGAATTTGAACACAAATTTTGTATTTTTTCGATGGAAATCAAGAGACTTATTATCATTTGAAAACACCCAACCGAGTTACCCGAACAGTAGATTCTAATCATTTGCCCATAGTGGGGCATAAAAATGGAAGCCTAACGTTTTGTTCACGAAATTCGCTTGGAAATATTTTTTTTTTCTATCGCGAGACCAATCATCTAAAACTCAATTTTTTGGTAAAAAAACATGTTAGTGGATAGTTATTCACGAGCCGTAATCGCTGAAAAAATGTATTGAAAGGGACCTACGGTAACCGTTTCGACCATAACTTTTGAACGGTGCGGAATTTTTAGATGCGGCCTGGATGTTCTAGATAGAATACATTCTTAGCTTGAATTTGAACACAAATTTGGTACTTTTTCGGTGGAAATCAAGCGAGTTACATTGGTTTGTAAATTGCCACACCGAGTTACCCGAACTACGAATTCCAATTATGTGTCGATGGAGGGCCAAAAAAATGGAAATCTAACTTTTTGTTTATGAATTTGGCTTGGAAATATTTTTCCAATAACGCGAGAACAATCATCTCGAAATCAAACTTTAGGTAAATGATAGGTTAGCGGCCTGATATTGACTAGCCTTAATCGCTTAGGGAATTGGATGAAAAGTGACCTTCGGCAATCGTTCCGACAATAACTGTTGAACGGTGAGGAATTTTTTTAAGCGGCCTGTATGTTGTAGAGAGTACACAATCAGAGCTTGAATTTGAACACAAATTTTGTATTTTTTCGATGGAAATCAAGAGAGTTATTGTCATTTGAAAACACCCCACCGAGTTACCCGAACAGTAGATTCTAATTATGTGCCCATAGAGGGGCGTAAAAATGGAAGTCTCACGTATTGTTCACGAATTTCGCTTGGAAATATTTTTTTTATATCGCTAGATCAATCATCACAAACTCAGTTTTTTGGTAAAAAAACATGTTAGTGGCTAGTTATTCACGAGCCATAATCGCTTAGAAAATGTTTTGAAAAGTGATCTACGGTAATTGTTTCGACCATAGCTCTTGAACGGTACGGAATTTTTTGACGCGGCCTGGATGTTTTAGATAGAACACATTCATAGCTTGAATTTGAACACAAATTTGGTACTTTTTCGGTGGAAATCAAGCGAGTTACATTCGTTTGAAATTTCCCCACCTTTTTAGCCGAACTACGGATTCCAATTACGTGCCTATGGAGGGCCATAAATATGGAAATCTAACGTTTTGTTTACGAATTTGGCTTGGAAATATTTTTCATATAATGCGAGAACAATCATCTCGAAATCAAACTTTAGGTAAATGATAGGATAGCGGCCTGATATTGACTAGCCTTAATCGCTTAGAGAATTGGATGAAAAGTGACCTTCGGTAATCGTTCCGACAATAACTGTTGAACGGTGAGGAATTTTATTAAGCGGCCTGTATGTTTTAGAAAGTAAACAATCAGAGCTTGATTTAGAACACAAATTTTGTATTTTTTCGATGGAAATCAAGAGAGTTATTGTCATTTAAAAACACCCCACCGAGTAACCCGAACAGTAGATTCTAATTATTTACTCATAGTGGGGCGTAAAAATGGAAGTCTAACGTTTTGTTCACGAATTTCGCTTGGAAATATTTATTTTATATCGCTAGATCAATCATCTCAAACTCAATTTTTTCGTAAAAAAACATATTAGTGGCTAGTTATTCACGAGCCATAATCGTTGAGAAAATGTATTGAAAGTGACCTACGGTAACCGTATCGACCATAGCTCTTGAACGGTACAGAATTTTTGGACTCGGCCTCAATGTTCTAGATAGAAAACATTCATAATTTGAATTTGAACACAAAATTGGTACTTTTTCGGTGGAAATCAAGCTAGTTACATTGGTTTGAACATGCCCCACCAACTTACCCAAACTACGGATTCCAATTATGTGCCTATGGAGGGCCATAAGTATGGAAATCTAACGTTTTGTTTGTGAATTTGGCTTGGAAATATTTTTCCTATAACGCAAGATCAATCTTCTCAAAATCAAACTTTGGGTAAATGATAGGTTAGCGGCCTGATATTGACTAGCCTTAATCTCTTAGAGAATTGGATGAAATGTGACCTTCGGTAATTGTTCAGACAATAACTGTTGAATGGTGAGGAATTTTTTTAAGCGGCCTGTATGTTTTAGAAATTACACATTCAGAGCTTGAATTTGAACACAAATTTTGTATTTTTTCGATGGAAATCAAGAGAGTTATTGTCATTTCAAAATACCCCACCGATTTACCCGAACAGTAGATTCTAATTATGTGCCCATAGAGGGGCGTAAAAATGGAAGTCTAAGGTTTTGTTCATGAATTTCAATTGGAAATAATTTTTTTATATCGCGAGATCAAACATCTCAGACTCAATTTTTTGGTAAAAAAACATGTTAGTGGCTAGTTATTCACTAGCCATAATCGCTGAGAAAATGTATTGAAAGTGACCTACGGTAACCGTTTCGACCATAGATTTTGAACGGTACGGAGTTTTAAACGCAGCCTCATTTTTCTAGATAGAACACATTCATAGCTTGAATTTGAACACAAATTTGGTACTTTTTTGGTTGAAATCAAGCTAGTTACATTGGTTTGAATTTGCCCCACCAACTTACCCGAACTACGGATTCCAATTATGTGCCTATGGAGGGCCATAAATGTGGAAATTTAACATTTTGTTTATGAATTTCGCTTGGAAATATTTTTCCTATAACGCGAGAACAATCATCTCGAAATCAAACTTTGGGTAAATGATAGGTTAGCGGCCTGATATTGACTAGCCTTAATCTCTTAGTGAATTGGATGAAAAGTGACCTTCGGTAATCGTTCAGACAATGAATGTTGAATGGTGAGGAACTTTTTTAAGCGGCCATTATGTTTTAGAAAGTACACATTCAGAGCTTGAATTTGAACACAAATTTTGTATTTTTTCGATGGAAATCAAGAGAGTTATTGTCATTTGAAAACACCCGACCGATTTACCCGAACAGTAGATTCTAATTATGTGCCCATAGAGGGGCGTAAAAATGGAAGTCTCACGTTTTGTTCTCGAATTTCGCTTGGAAATTTTTTTTTTTATATCGTGAACCCAATCATCTAAAACTCAATTTTTTGGTAAAAAAACATGTTAGTGGCTAGTTATTCACGAGCCGTAATCGCTGAGAAAATCTATTGAAAGTGACCTACGGTAATCGTTTCAACCATAGCTATTGAACGGTAAGGAATTTTTAGACGCGGCCTTAATGTTCTAGATAGAGCACATTCGCAGCTTGAATTTGAACACTAATTTGGTACATTTTCGGTGGAAATCAAGCAAGTTACATTGGTGTGAATTTACCCCACCAACTTACCCGAACTACGGATTCCAACAATGTGCCTATGGAGGGCCATAAAAATGGAAATTTAACTTTTTGTTTATGAATTTGGCTTGGAAATATTTTTCCTATAACGTGAGAACAATCATCTCGAAATCAAACTTTGGGTAAATGATAGGTTAGCGGCCTGATATTGACTAGCCTTAATCGCTTAGAGAATTGGATGAAAAGAGACCCTCGGTAATCGTTCCGACAATAACTCTACAAAGGTGAGGAAATTTTTGAAGCGGCTTGCATGTTTTAGAAAGTACACAATCCGAGGTTGAATTTGAACACAAATTTTGTATTTTTTCGATGGAAATCAAGAGAGTTATTGTCATTTGAAAACACCCCACCGAGTTACCCAAACTGTAGATTCTAATTATTTGCTCATAGTGGGGCGTAAAAATGGAAGTCTAACGTTTTGTTCACGAATTTCGCTTGGAAATATTTTTTTTATATCATGAGACCAATCATCTAAAACTCAATTTTTCGATAAAAAAATATGTTAGTGGCTAGTCATTCATGAGCCGTAGTTGCTGAGAAAATGTATTGAAAGTGACCTACAGTAACCGTTTCGACCATAGCTTTTGAACGGTAAGGAATTTTTAGACGCGGCCTGAATGTTCTAGATAGAACACATTCGTAGCTTGAATTTGAATACAAATTTGGTACTTTTTCGATGGAAATCAAGCGAGTTTCGTTGGTTTGAAATTGCCCCACCTATTTACCCGAACTATGGATTCCAATTATGTGCCTATGGGGGGGCCATAAATATGGAAATCTAACGTTTTGTTTATGAATTTGACTTGGAAATATTTTACCTATAACGCGAGAACAATCATCTCGAAATCAAACTTTGGGTAAATGATAGGTTAGCGGCCAGATATTGACTAGCCTTAATCGCTTAGAGAATTGGATGAAAAATGACCTTCAGCAATCGTTCCTACAATAACTGTTGAACGGTGTGAAATTTTTTTAAGCGGCCTGTATGTTTTAGAAAGTACACATTCAGAGCTTGAATTTGAACACAAATTTTGTATTATTTCGATGGAAATCAAGAGAGTTATTGGCATCTCAAAACACCCCACCGATTTACCCGAACAGTAGATTCTAATTATGTGCCCATAGAGGGGAGTAAAAATGGAAGTCTAAGGTTTTGTTCACGAATTTCAATTGGAAATATTTTTTTTATATCGTGAGATCAATCATCTCAAACTCAATTTTTCGTTAAAAAAACATGTTAGTGGCTAGTTATTCACTAGCCATAATCGCTGAGAAAATGTATTGAAAGTGACCTACGGTAACCGTTTCAACCATAGCTATTGAACGGTACGGAGTTTTTAGACGCGGCCTCAATGTTCTAGATAGAACACATTCCTAGCTTGAATTTGAACACAAATTTGGTACTGTTTCGGTGGAAATTAAGCGAGTTACATTGGTTTGAAATTGCCCCACCGAGTTACCCGAACTACGGATTCCAATTATGTGTCGATGGAGGGCCATAAAAATGAAAATCTAACGTTTTGTTTATGAATTTGGCTTGGAAATATTTTTCTGATAACGCGAGATCAATCATCTCGAAATCAAACTTTGGGTAAAAGATAGGTTAGCGGCCTGATATTGACTAGCCTTAATCGCTTAGAGAATTGGATGAAAAGTGACCTTCGGTAATCGTTCCGACAATAATTGTTAAACAGTGAGGAATTTTTTGAAGCGGCCTGTTTGTTTTAGAAAGTACACAATCAGAGGTTGAATTTGAACACAAATTTTGTATTTTTTCGATGGAAATCAAGAGAGTTATTGTCAATTGAAAACACCCCACCGAGTTACCCAAACAGTAGATTCTAATTATTTGCTCATAGTGGGGCGTAAAAATGGAAGTCTAACGTTTTGTTGACGAATTTCGCTTGGAAATATTTTTTTCATATCGCGAGACCAATCATCTACAACTCAATTTTTCGATAAAAAAACATGTTAGTGGCTAGTTGTTCACGAGCCGTAGTCGCTGAGAAAATGTATTAAAAATGACCTATGGTAACCGTTTCGACCATAGCTCTTGACCGGTACGGAATTTTTGGTCGCGGCCCCAATGTTCAAGACAGAGCACATTCATAGCTTGAATTTGAACACAAATTTGGTACTTTTTTGGTTGAAATCAAGCTAGTTACATTGGTTTGAATTTGCCCCACCAACTTACCCGAACTACGGATTCCAATTATGTGCCTATCGAGGGCCATAAATATGGAAATTTAACGTTTTGTTTATGAATTTGGCTTGGAAATATTTTTCCTATAACGCGAGAACAATCATCTCGAAATCAAACTTTGGGTAAATGATAGGTTAACGGCCTGATATTGACTAGCCTTAATCGCTTAGAGAATTGGATGAAAATTGTCCTTCGATAATCGTTCCGACAATAACTGTTGAACGGAGAGGAATTTTTTTAAGCGGCCTGTATGTTTTAGAAAGTACACATTCAGAGGTTGAATTTGAACACAAATTTTGTAATTTTTTGATGGTAATCAAGAGAGTTATTGTCAGTTGAAAACACCCCTACGAGTTACCCGAACAGTAGATTCTAATTATGTGCCCATAGAGGGGCGTAAAAATGGAAGTCTAAGGTTTTGTTCACGAATTTCAATTGGAAATATTTTTTTTATATCGCGAGATCAATCATCTCAAACTCAATTTTTCGGTAAAAAAACATGCTAGTGGCTAGTTAATCACTAGCCATAATCGCTTAGAAAATGTATTGAAAGTGACCTACGGTAACCGTTTCGACCATAGCTTTTGAATGGTACGGAGTTTTTAAACGCGGCCTCAATGTTCTAGATAGAACACATTCCTAGCTTGAATTTGAACACAAATTTGGTACTCTTTCGGTGGAAATTAAGCGATTTACATTGGCTCGAAATTGCCCCACCGAGTTACCCGAACTGGGGATTCCAATTATGTGTCGATGGAGGGCCAAAAAAAATGGAAATCTTATGTTTTGTTTATGAATTTGGCTTGAAAATATTTTTCCTATAACGCGAGAACAATCATCTCAAAATCAAACTTTGGGTAAATGATAGGTTAGCGGCCTGATATTGACTAGCCTTAATCGCTTAGAGAATTGGATGGAAAGTGACCTTCAGTAATCGTTCCTATAATAACAGTTGAACGGTGTGGAATTTTTTTAAGCGGCCTGTATGTTTTAGAAAATACACATTCAGAGCTTGAATTTGAACACAAATTTTGTATTTTTTCGATGAAAATCAAGGGAGTTATTGTCATTTGAAAACACCCCACCGATTTACCCGAACAGTAGATTCTAATTATGTGCCCATAGAGGGGCGTAAAATGGAAGTCTAAGGTTTTGTTCACGAATTTCAATTGGAAATATTTTTTTTATATCGCGAAATCAATCATCTCAAACTCAATTTTTCGGTAAAAAAACATGTTAGTGGCTAGTTATTCACTTGCCATAATCGCTGAGAAAATGTATTGAAAGTGACCTACGGTAACCGTTTCGACCATAGCTTTTGAACGGTACGGAGTTTTTAGACGCAGCCTCAATGTTCTAGATGGAACACATTCCTAGCTTGAATTTGAACACAAATTTGGTACTCTTTCGGTGGAAATTAAGAGAGTTACGTTGGTTCGAAATTGCCCCACCGAGTTACCCGAACTACGGATTGCAATTATGTGTCGATGGAGGGTCAAAAAAATGGAAATCTAACGTTTTGTTTATGAATTTGGCTTGTAAATATTTTTCCTATAACGCGAGAACAATCATCTCGAAATAAAACTTTGGGTAAATGATAGGTTAGCGGCCTGATATTGACTAGCCTTAATCGCTGAGAGAATTGGATGAAAAGTGACCTTCAGTAATCGTTCCTACAATAACTGTTGAACGGTGTGGAATTTTTTTAAGCGGCCTGTATGTTTTAGAAAGTACACATTCAGAGCTTGAATTTGAACACAAATTTTGTATTTTTTCGATGGAAATCAAGAGAGTAATTGTGATTTGAAAACACCCCACTGATTTACCCGAACAGTAAATTCTAATTATGTGCCCATAGAGGGGCGTAAAAATGGAAGTCTAAGATTTTGTTCACGAATTTCAAGTGGAAATATTTTTTTTATATCGCGAGATCAATCATCTCAAACTCAATTTTTCGGTAAAAAAACATGTTAGTGGCTAGTTATTCACTAGCCATAATCGCTTAGAAAATGTATTGAAAGTGACCTACGGTAACCGTTTCGACCATAGCTTTTGAACGGTACGGAGTTTTTAGACGCGGCCTGAATGTTCTAGATAGAACACATTCCTAGGTTGAATTTGAACACAAATTTGGTATTTTTTTAGTGGAAATCGAGCGAGTTATATTGGTTTGAAATTGCCCCACCGAGTTACCCGAACTACGGATTCCAATTATGTGTCGACGGAGGGCCAAAAAAATGGAAATCTAACGTTTTGTTTATGTATTTGGCCTGGAAATATTTTTTCTATAACGCGAGAACAATCATCTCGAAGTCAAACTTTGGGTAAATGATAGGTTAGCGGCCTGATATTGACTAGCCTTAATCGCTAAGAGAATTGGATGAAAAGTGACGTTCAGTAATCATTCCGACAATAACTGTTGAACGGTGAGGAATTTTTTTAAGCGGCCTGTATGTTTTAGAAAGTACACAATCAGAACTTGAATTTGAACACAAATTTTGTATTCTTTCGATGGAAATCAAGAGAGTTATTGTCATTCGAAAACACCCCACCGAGTTACCCGAACAGTAGATTCTAATTATGTGCCCATAGAGAGGCTTAAAAATGGAAGACTAACATTTTGTTCACGAATTTCGCTTGGAAATATTTTTTTTATATCGCGAGATCAGTCATCTCAAACTCAATTTTTCGGTAAAAAAACATGTTAGTGGCTAGTTATTCACGAGCCGTAATCGCTGAGAAAATGTATTGAAAGTGACCTACGGTAACCGTTTCAACCATAGCTTTTGAACGGTACGTAATTTTTAGACGCGGCCTAAATGTTCTAGATAGAAAACATTCGTAGCTTGAATTTGAGCACAAATTTGGTACTTTTTCGGTGGAAATCAAGCTAGTTACATTGGCTTGAATTTGCCCCACCAACTTACCCGAACTGCGGATTCCAATAATGTGCCTATGGAGGGCCATAAATATGGAAATCTAACTTTTTGTTTACGAAATTGGCTTGGAAATATTTTTCCTATAACGCGAGACCAATCATCTCAAAATCAAACTTTGGGTGAAAGATAGGTTAGCGGCCCGTTATTGACTAGCCTTAATCGCTTAGAGAATTGGTTGAAAACTGACCTTCGGTAATCGTTCCTTCAATAACTATTGAACGGTGAGGAATTTTTTTAAGCGGCCTGTATGTTTTAGAAAGTACACAATCAGAGCTTGAATTTGAACACAAATTTTGTATTTTTTCGATGTAAATCAAGAGAGTTATTGTCATTTCAAAACACCCCACCGAGTTACCCGAACATTAGATTCTAATTATGTGCCCATAGAGGGGCATAAAAATGGAAGTCTCACGTTTTGTTCACGAATTTCGCTTGGAAATATTATTTTTATATCGCGAGATCAATCATCTCAAACTCAATTTTTCGGTAAAAAAACATGTTAGTGGCTAGTTATTCACGAGCCATAATCGCTTAGAAAATGTATTGAAAAGTGACCTACGGTAACTGTTTCGACCATAGCTTTTGAACGGTACGGAAATTTTGGACGCGGCCTGGATGTTCTAGATTGAACACATTCAGAGCTTGAAATTGAACACAAATTTGGTACTTTTTCGGTGGAAATCAAGCGAGTTACATTGGTTTGAAATTGCCCCACCGAGTTACCCGAACTACGGATTCCGATTATGTGTTGATGGACGGCCAAAAAAAAGGAAATCTAACTTTTTGTTTATGAATTTGGCTTGGAAATATTTTTCCTATACCGCGAGAACAATCATCTCGAAATCAAACTTTGGGAGAAAGAAAGGTTAGCGGCCCGATATTGACTAGCCTTAATCGCTTAGAGAATTGGATGAAAAGTGACCTTCGGTAATCGTTCTGACAATAACTGTTGAACGGTGTGGAATTTTTTTAAGCGGCCTCTATGTATTGGAAAGTACACATTCAGAGGTTGAATTTGAACACAAATTTTTTATTTTTTCGATGGAAATCAAGAGAGTTATTAACATTTGAAAACATCCCACCGAGTTACCCGAACAATAGATTCTAATTATGTGCCCATAGAGGGGCGTAAAAAGGGAAGTCTAAGGTTTTGTTCACGAATTTCACTTGGAAATATTTTTTTTATTTCGCGAGATCAATCATCTCAAACTGAATTTTTCGGTAAAAAAACGTGTTAGTGGCTAGTTATTCACGAGCCATAATCGCTTAGAAAATGTATTGAAAAGTGACCTACGGTAACTGTTTCGACCATAGCCTTTGAACGGTGCAGAAGTTTTAGACGCGGCCTGGATGTTCTAGATAGAACACATTCACAGCTTGAATTTGAACACAAATTTGGTACTTTTTCGGTGGAAATCAAGCGAGTTACATTGGTTTGAAATTGCCCCACCGAGTTACCCGAACTACGGATTCCAATTATGTGTCGATGGAGGGCCAAAAAAAATGGAAATCTAAAGTTTTGTTTATGTATTTGGGTTGGAAATATTTTTCCTATAACGAGAGAACAATCATCTCGAAATCAAACTTTGGGTAAATGATAGGTTAGCGGCCTGATATTGACTAGCCTTAATCGCTAAGAGAATTGGATGAAAAGTGACCTTCAGTAATCGTTCCGACAATAACTGTTGAACGGTGAGGAATTTTTTTAAGCGGCCTGTATGTTTTAGAAAGTACACAATCAGAACTTGAATTTGAACACAAATTTTGTATTCTTTCGATGGAAATCAAGAGAGTTATTGTCGTTTGAAAACACCCCACCGACATACCCGAACAGTAGATTCTAATTATGTGCCCATAGAAAGGCTTAAAAAAGGAAGTCTAACGTTTTGTTCACGAATTTCGCTTGGAAATATTTTTTTTATATCACGAGGTCAATCATCTCAAACTCAATTTTTCGGTAAAAAAACATGTTAGTGGCTAGTTATTCACGAGCTGTAATCGCTGAGAAAATGTATTGAAAGAGACCTACGGTAACCGTTTCAACCATAGCTTTTGAACGATACGTAATTTTCAGACGCGGCCTGAATATTCTAGATAGAACACATTCGTAGCTTGAATTTGAGCACAAATTTGGTACTTTTTTGATGGAAATCAAGCGAGTTACATTGATTTTAAATTGCCCCACCGAGTTACCCGAACATCGGATTCCAATTATGTGCCTATGGTGGGCCATAAATATGGAAATCTAACGTTTTGTTTATGAATTTGGCTTGGAAATATTTTTCCTATAACGCGAGAACAATCATCTCGAAATCAAACTTTGGGTAAATGATAGGTTTGCGGCCTGATATTGACTAGCCTTAATCGCTGAGAGAATTGGATGAAAAGTGACCTTCAGTAATCGTTCCGACAATAACCGTTGAACGGTGAGGAATTTTTTTAAGCGGCCTGTATGTTTTAGAAAGTACACAATCAGAACATGATTTTGAACACAAATTTTGTATTCTTTCGATGGAAATCAAGAGAGTTATTGTCATTTGAAAACACCCCACCGAGTTACCCGAACAGTAGATTCTAATTATGTGCCTATAGAGAGGCTTAAAAATGGAAGTCTAACGTTTTGTTCACGAATTTCGCTTGGAAATATTTTTTTTATATCGCGAGATCAATCAACTCAAACTCAATTTTTTGGTAAAAAAACATGTTACTGGCTAGTTATTCACGAACCATAATCGCTGAGAAAATGTATTGAAAGTCACCTACGGTAACCGTTTCAACCATAGTTTTTGAACGGTACGTAATTTTTAGACGCGGCCTGAATGTTCTAGATAGAACACATTCGTAGCTTGAATTTGAGGACAAATTTGGTGCTTTTTCGGTGGAAATCAAGCTAGTCACATTCGTTTGAATTTGCCCCACCAACTTACCCCAACTGCGGATTCCAATAATGTGCCTATGGAGGGCCATAAATATGGAAATCTAAAGTTTTATTTATGAAATTGGCTTGGAAATATTTTTCCTATAACGCATGATCAATCATCTCGAAATCAAACTTTGGGTAAAAGATTGGTTAGCGGCCAGATATTGACTAGCCTTAATCGCTTAGAGAATTGGATGAAAAGTCTCCTTCAGTAATCATTCCGACAATAACTGTTGAACAGTGAGGAATTTTTTTAAGCGGCCCGTATGTTTTAGAAAGTACACAATCAGAGCTTGACTTTGAACACAAATTTTGTATTTTTTCGATGGAAATCAAGAGAGTCATTGTCATTTCAAAACACCCGACCGAGTTACCTGAACAGTAGATTCTAATTATGTGCCCATAGAGGGGCGTAAAAATGAAAGTCTAACGTTTTGTTCACGAATTTCGCTTGGAAATATTTTTTTTATATCGCGAGATCAATCATCTCAAACTCAATTTTTCGGTAAAAAAACATGTTAGTGGCTAGTTATTGACGAGCCATAATCGCTTAGAAAATGTATTGAAAAATGACCTACGGTAACTGTTTCGACCATAGCCTTTGAACGGTGCGGAAGTTTTAGACGCGGCCTGGATGTTCTAGATAGAACACATTCACAGCTTGAATTTGAACACAAATTTGGTACTTTTTTGGTGGAAATCAAGCGAGTTACATTGGTTTGAAATTGCCCCACCGAGTTACCCGAACTACGGATTCCAATTATGTGTCGATGGAGGGCCAAAAAAAATGGAAATCTAAAGTTTTGTTTATGTATTTGGGTTGGAAATATTTTTCCTATAACGCGAGAACAATCATCTCGAAATCAAACTTTGGATAAATGATAGGTTAGCGACCTGATATTGACTAGCCTTAATCGCTAAGAGAATTGGATGAAAAGTGACCTTTAGTAATCGTTCCGACAATAATTGTTGAACAGTGAGGAATTTTTTTAAGCGGCCTGTATGTTTTAGAAAGTACACAATCAGAACTTGAATTTGGACACAAATTTTGTATTCTTTCGATGGAAATCAAGAGAGTTATTGTCATTTCAAAACACCCCACCGAGTTACCCGAACAGTAGATTTTAATTATGTGCCCATAGAGAGGCTTAAAAATGGAAGTCTAACGTTTTGGTCACGAATTTCGCTTGGAAATATTTTTTTTTATATCGCAAGATCAATCATCTCAAACTCAATTTTTCGGTAAAAAAACTTGTTAGTGGCTAGTTATTCACGAGCCGTAATCGCTGAGAAAATGTATTCAAAGTAACCTACGGTAACCGTTTCAACCATAGCTTTTGAACGGTACGTAATTTTTAGACGCGACCTGAATGTTCTAGATAGAACACATTCGTTGCTTGAATTTGAGCACAAATTTGGTACTTTTTCGATGGAAATCAAGCGAGTTACATTGATTTGAAATTGCCCCACCGAGTTACCCGAACTGCGGATTCCAATAATGTGCCTATGGAGGGCCATAAATATGGAAATCTAACGTTTTGTTTATGAAATTGGCTTGGAAATATTTTTCCTATAACGCGTGATCAATCATCTCGAAATCAAACTTTGGGTAAAAGATTGGTTAGCGGCCAGATATTGACTAGCCTTAATCGCTTAGAGAATTGGATGAAAAGTCTCCTTCAGTAATCATTCCGACAATAACTGTTGAACAGTGAGGAATTTTTTTAAGCGGCCTGTATGTTTTAGAAAGTACACATTCAGAGCTTGAATTTGAACACAAATTTTGTATTTTTTCAATGGAAATCAAGAGAGTTATTGTCATTTGAAAACACCCCACCGAGTTACCCGAACAGTAGATTCTAATTATGTGCCCATAGGGGGGCGTAAAAATGGAAGTCTCACATTTTGTTCACGAATTTCGCTTGGAAATATTTTTTTTATATCGCCAATCAATCATCTCAAACTCAATTTTTCGGTAAAAAAAAGTGTTAGCGGCCAGTTATTCACGAGATAATCGCTTAGAAAATGTATTGAAAAGTCACCTACGGTAACTGTTTCGACCATAGCTTTTGAACGGTACGGAATTTTTGAACGCGGCTTGGATGTGCTAGATAGAACACATTCATAGCTTGAATTTGAACACAAATTTGGTACTTTTTCGGTGGAAATCAAGCGAGTTACATTGGTTTGAAATTGCCCAACCGAGTTACCCGAACTACGGATTCCAATTATGTGTCGATGGAGGGCCAAAAAGATGGAAATCTAAAGTTTTGTTTATGTATTTGGGTTGGAAATATTTTTCCTATAACGCGAGAACAATCATCTCGAAATCAAACTTTGGGTAAATGATAGGTTAGCGGGCCGATATTGACTAGCCTTAATCGCTTAGAGAATTGGATGAAAAGTGACCTTCGGTAATCGGTCCGACAATAACTGTTGAACGATGAGGAATTTTTTTAAGCGGCCTGTATATTTTAGAAAGTACACAATCAGAACTTGAATTTGAACACAAATTTTGTATTTTTTCGATGGAAATCAAGAGAGTTATTGTCATTTGAAAACACCCTACCGAGTTACTCGAACAGTAGATTCTAGTTATATGCCCATAGTGGGGCATAAAAATGGAAGTCTAACGTTTTGTTCACGAATTTCGCTCGGAAATATTTTTTTTATATCACGAGACCAATCATCTAATACTCAATTTTTCGGTAAAAACACATGTGACTGGCTAGTTATTCACGAGCCGTAATCGCTGAGAAAATGTATTGAAAGTGACCTACGGTAACCGTTTCGACCATAGCTTTTGAAAGGTACGAAATTTTTAGACGCGGCCTCAATGTTCTAGATAGAACACATTCGCAGCTTGAATTTGAACACAAAATTCATACTTTTTCGATGGAAACCAAGCGAGTTACATTCGTTTGAAATTGCCCCACCGAGTTACTCGAACTACGGATTCCAATTATGTGCCTATGGAGGGCCATAAATATGGAAATCTAACGTTTTGTTTGTGAATTTGGCTTGGAAATGTTTTTCTTATAGTGCGAGAACAATCATCTCGAAATCAAACTTTGGGTAAATGATAGGTTAGCAGCCTGATGTTGACTAGCCTTAATCGCTAAGAGAATTGGAGGAAAAGTGACCTTCGGTAATCGTTCCGACAATAACTATTGAACGGTGAGGAATTTTTTTAAGCGGCCTGTATGTTTTAGAAAGTACACATTCAGAGCTTGAATTTGAACACAAACTTTGTATTTTTTCGATGGAAATCAAGAGAGTTATTGTCATTTGAAAACACCCCACCGAGTAACCCGAACAGTAGATTCTAATTATGTGCCCATAGAGGGGCGTAAAAATGGAAGTCTAACGTTTTGTTCACGAATTTCGCTTGGAAATATTTTTTTTATATCGCGAGATCAATCATCTCAAACTCAATTTTTCGGTAAAAAAACTTGTTAGTGGCTAGTTATTCACGAGCCGTAATCGCTGAGAAAATGTATTCAAAGTAACCTACGGTAACCGTTTCAACCATAGCTTTTGAACGGTACGTAATTTTTAGACGCGACCTGAATGTTCTAGATAGAACACATTCGTAGCTTGAATTTGAGCACAAATTTGGTACTTCTTCGATGGAAATCAAGCGAGTTACATTGATTTGAAATTGCCCCACCGAGTTACCCGAACTGCGGATTCCAATAATGTGCCTATGGAGGGCCATAAATATGGAAATCTAACGTTTTGTTTATGAAATTGGCTTGGAAATATTTTTCCTATAACGCGTGATCAATCATCTCGAAATCAAACTTTGGGTAAAAGATTGGTTAGCGGCCAGATATTGACTAGCCTTAATCGCTTAGAGAATTGGATGAAAAGTCTCCTTCAGTAATCATTCCGACAATAACTGTTGAACGGTGAGGAATTTTTTTAAGCGGCCTGTATGTTTTAGAAAGTACACATTCAGAGCTTGAATTTGAACACAAATTTTGTATTTTTTCGATGGAAATCAAGAGAGTTATTGTCATTTGAAAACACCCCACCGAGTTACCCGAACAGTAGATTCTAATTATGTGCCCATAGGGGGGCGTAAAAATGGAAGTCTCACATTTTGTTCACGAATTTCGCTTGGAAATATTTTTTTTATATCGCCAATCAATCATCTCAAACTCAATTTTTCGGTAAAAAAAAGTGTTAGCGGCTAGTTATTCACGAGATAATCGCTTACAAAATGTATTGAAAAGTGACCTACGGTAACTGTTTCGACCATAGCTTTTGAACGGTACGGAATTTTTGAACGCGGCTTGGATGTTCTAGATAGAACACATTCATAGCTTGAATTTGAACACAAATTTGGTACTTTTTCGGAGGAAATCAAGCGAGTTACATTGGTTTGAAATTGCCCAACCGAGTTACCCGAACTACGGATTCCAATTATGTGTCGATGGAGGGCCAAAAAGATGGAAATCTAAAGTTTTGTTTATGTATTTGGGTTGGAAATATTTTTCCTATAACGCGAGAACAATCATCTCGAAATCAAACTTTGGGTAAATGATAGGTTAGCGGGCTGATATTGACTAGCCTTAATCGCTTAGAGAATTGGATGAAAAGTGACCTTCGGTAATCGTTCCGACAATAACTGTTGAACGATGAGGAATTTTTTTAAGCGGCCTGTATATTTTAGAAAGTACACAATCAGAACTCGAATTTGAACACAAATTTTTTATTTTTTCGATGGAAATCAAGAGAGTTATTGTCATTTGAAAACACCCTACCGAGTTACTCGAACAGTAGATTCTAGTTATATGCCCATAGTGGGGCATAAAAATGGAAGTCTAACGTTTTGTTCACGAATTTCGCTCGGAAATATTTTTTTTATATCACGAGACCAATCATCTAATACTCAATTTTTCGGTAAAAACACATGTGACTGGCTAGTTATTCACGAGCCGTAATCGCTGAGAAAATGTATTGAAAGTGACCTACGGTAACCGTTTCGACCATAGCTTTTGAAAGGTACGAAATTTTTAGACGCGGCCTCAATGTTCTAGATAGAACACATTCGCAGCTTGAATTTGAACACAAAATTGATAACTTTTCGATGGAAACCAAGCGAGTTACATTCGTTTGAAATTGCCCCACCGAGTTACTTGAACTACGGATTCCAATTATGTGCCTATGGAGGGCCATAAATATGGAAATCTAACGTTTTGTTTGTGAATTTGGCTTGGAAATGTTTTTCCTATAATGCGAGAACAATCATCTCGAAATCAAACTTTGGGTAAATGATAGGTTAGCAGCCTGATGTTGACTAGCCTTAATCGCTAAGAGAATTGGAGGAAAAGTGACCTTCGGTAATCGTTCCGACAATAACTATTGAACGGTGAGGAATTTTTTTAAGCGGCCTGTATGTTTTAGAAAGTACACATTCAGAGCTTGAATTTGAACACAAATTTTGTATTTTTTCGATGGAAATCAAGAGAGTTATTGTCATTTGAAAACACCCCACCGAGTAACCCGAACAGTAGATTCTAATTATGTGCCCATAGAGGGGCGTAAAAATGGAAGTCTAACGTTTTGTTCACGAATTTCGCTTGGAAATATTTTTTTTATATCGCGAGATCAATCATCTCAAACTCAATTTTTCGGTAAAAAAACATGTTAGTGGCTAGTTATTCACAAGCTGTAATCCCTTAGAAAATGTATTGAAAAGTGACCTACGGTAACTGTTTCGACCGTAGCCTTTGAACGGTACGGAATTTTTAGACGCGGCATGGATTTTCTAGATAGAACACATTCATAGCTTGAATTTGAACACAAATTTGGTACTTTTTCGGTGGAATTCAAGCGAGTTGCATTGATTTGAATTAGCCTCACCGAGTTACCCGAACTACGGATTCCAATTATGTGTTGATGGAGGGCCAAAAAAATGGAAATCTAACTTTTTGTTTATGAATTTGCCTTGGAAATATTTTTCCTATAACGCGAGAACAATCATCTCGAAATCAAACTTTGGGAGAAAGATAGGTTAGCGGCCCGATATTGACTAGCCTTAATCGCTTAGAGAATTGGATGAAAAGTGACCTTCGGTAATCGTTCTGACAATAACTGTTGAACGGTGTGGAATTTTTTTAAGCGGCCTCTATGTATTGGAAAGTACACATACAGAGGTTGAATTTGAACACAAATTTTTTATTTTCGATGGAAATCAAGAGAGTTATTGACATTTGAAAACACCCCACCGAGTTACCCGAACAATAGATTCTAATTATGTGCCCATAGAGGGGCGTAAAAATGGAAGTCTAAGGTTTTGTTCACGAATTTCACTTGGAAATATTTTTTTTATTTCGCGAGATCAATCATCTCAAACTGAATTTTTCGGTAAAAAAACGTGTTAGTGGCTAGTTATTCACGAGCCATAATCGCTTAGAAAATGTACTGAAAAGTGACCTACGGTAACTGTTTCGACCATAGCCTTTGAACAGTGCGGAAGTTTTAGACGCGGCCAGGATGTTCTAGATAGAACACATTCACAGCTTGAATTTGAACACAAATTTGGTACTTTTTCGGTGGAAATCAAGCGAGTTACATTGGTTTGAAATTGCCCCACCGAGTTACCCGAACTACGGATTCCAATTATGTGTCGATTGAGGGCCAAAAAAAATGGAAATCTAAAGTTTTGTTTATGTATTTGGGTTGGAAATATTTTTCCTATAACGCGAGAACAATCATCTCGAAATCAATCTTTGGGTAAATGATAGGTTAGCGGCTGATATTGACTAGCCTTAATCGCTTAGAGAATTGGATGAGAAGTGACCTTCCGTAATCGTTTCGACAATAACTGTTGAACGGTGAGGAATTTTTTTAAGCGGCCTGTATGTTTTAGAAAGTACACAATCAGAGCTTGAATTTGAACGCAAATTTTGTATTTTTTTTATGGAAATTAAGAGAGTTATTGTCATTTGAAAACACTCCGCCGAGTTACCTGAACAGTAGATTCTAATTATGTGCCTGTAGTGGGGCGTAAAAATGGAAGTCTAACGGTTTGTTCACGAATTTCGCTTGGAAATATTTTTTTTTATATCGCGAGACCAATCATCTAAAACTCAATTTTTCGGTAAAAAAAAACATGTTAGTGGCTAGTTATTCACGAGCCGTAATCGCTGAGAAAATGTATTGAAAGTGACCTACGGTAACCGTTTCGACCATAGCGTTTGAACGGTACGGAATTTTTAGACGCGGCCTGAATGTTCTAAATAGAAGACATTCCTAGCTTGAATCTGAACACAAATTTGGTACTTTTTCGGTGGAAATCAAGCGACTTACATTGGTTTGAAATTGCCCCACCGAGTTACCCAGAACACGGATTCCAACTATGTGCCTATGGAGGGCCATAAATATGGAAATCTAACGTTTTGTTTATGAATTTGGCTTCGAAAAATTTTTCCTATAACGCGAGAACAATCATCTCGAAATCAAACTTTGGGTAAATGATAGGTTAGCGGCCTGATATTGACTAGCCTTAATCGCTTAGAGAATTGGATTAAAAGTGACCCTCGGTAATAGTTCCGACAATAACTGTTGAACGGTGAGGAATTTTTTTAAGTGGCCTGTATGTTTTAGAAAGTACACAATCAGAGCTTGAATTTGAACAAAATTTTGTATTTTTTCGGTGGAAATCAAGAGAGTTATTGTCATTTGAAAACACCTCGCCGAGTTACCCGAACAGTAGATTCTAATTATGTGCCCATAGTAGGGCGTAAAAATGGAAGTCTAACGTTTTGTTCACGAATTTCGCTTGGAAGTCTTTTTTTTATATCGCGAGACCAATCATCTAAAACTCAATTTTTCGGTAAAAAAAACATGTTAGTGGCTACTTATTCACGAGCCGTAATCGCTGAGAAAATGTTTTGAAAGTGACCTACGGTAACCGTTTCGACCATAGCTTTTGAACGGTACGGAATTTTTAGACGCGACCTGAATGTTCTAAATAGAACACATTCCTAGCTTGAATCTGAACGCAAATTTGGCATTTTTCCGGTGGAAATCAGGCGAGTTACATTGGTTTGAAATTGCCCCACAGAGTTACTTGAACCACGGATTCCAATTATGTGCCTATGGAGGGCCGTAAATATGGAAATCCAACGTTTCGTTTATGAATTTGGCTTGGAAATATTTTTACTATAACGCGAGAACAATCATCTCGAAATCAAACTTTGGGTAAATGATAGGTTAGCGACCTGATATTGACTAGCCTTAATCGCATAGGGAATTGGATGAAAAGTGACCTTCCGTAATCGTTCTGACAATAACTGTTGAACGGTGAGGAATTTTTTTAAGCAGCCTGTACGTTTTAGAAAGTTCACAATCAGAGCTTGGATTTGAACACAAATTTTGTATTTTTTCTATGGAAATCAAGAGAATTATTGTCATTTGAAAACACTTTGCCGAGTTACCCGAACAGTAGATTCTAATTATGTGCTCATAGTGGGGCATAAAAATGGAAGTCTAACGTTTTTTACACGAATTTCGCTTGGAAATATTTTTTTTATATCGTGAGACCAATCATCTAAAACTCAGTTTTTCGGTAAAAAAACATGTTGGTGGCTAGTTATTCACGAGCCGTAGTCGCTGATAAAATGTATTGAAAGTGACCTACGGTAACCGTTTCGACCATAGCCTTTGAATGGTATGGAATTTTTAGACGCGGCCTCAATCTTCTAAATAGAACACATTCCTAGCTTGAATCTGAACACAAATTTGGCACTTTTTTGGTGGAAATCAAGCGAGTTACATTGGTTTGAAATTGCCCCACCGAGTTACCCGAACCACGGATTCCAATTATGTGCCTATGGAGGGCCATAAATATGGAAATCTAACGTTTTGTTTATTAATTTGGCTTGGAAATATTTTTCCTATAACGCGAGAACAATCATCTCGAAATCAAACTTTGGGTAAATGATAGGTTAGCGGCTGATATTGACTAGCCTTAATCGCTTAGAGAATTGGATGAAAAGTGACCTTCCGTAATCGTTTCGACAATAACTGTTGAACGGTGAGTAATTTTTTTAGGCGGCCTGTATGTTTTAGAAAGTACACAATTAGAGCTTGAATTTGAACACAAATTTTGTATTTTTTCGATGGAAATCAAGAGAGTTATTGTCATTTGAAAACACTCTGCCGAGTTACCGGAACAGTAGATTCTAATTATGTGCCCATAGTGGGGTGTAAGAATGGAAGTCTAACGTTTTGTTCACGGATTTCACTTGGAAATATTTTTTTTATATCGCGAGACCAATCATCTAAAACTCAATTTTTCGACAAAAAAACAAGTTAGTGGCTAGTTATTCACGAGCCGTAATCGCTGATAAAATGTGTTAAAAGTGACCTACGGTAACCGTTTCGACCATACCTTTTGAACGGTACGAAATTTTTCGACACGGCCTCAATGTTCTAGATAGACCACATTCGTAGCTTGAATTTGAGCACAAATTTGGTACTTTTTCGGTGGAAATCAAGCTAGTTACATTGGTTTGAATTTGCCCCACCGAGTTACGCGAACCACGGATTCCAATTATGTGCCTATGGAGGGCCATAAATATGGAAATCTAACGTTTTGTTTATGAATTTGGATTGGAAATATTTTTCCTATAACGCGAGAACAATCATCTCGAAATCAAACTTTGGGTAAATGATAGGTTAGCGGCCTGATATTGACTAGCCTAAATCGCTTAGAGAATTGGATTAAAAGTGACCTTAAGTAATAGTTCCGACAATACCTGTTGAACGATGAGGAATTTTGTTTAAGCGGCTTGTATGTTTTAGAAAGTACACATTCAGAGCTTGAATTTGAGCACAAATTTTGTATTTTTTCGATGGAAATCAAGAGAGTTACTGTCATTTGAAAACACCCGACCGAGTTACCCGAACAGTAGATTCTAATTATTTGCCCATAGTGGGGCTTAAAAATGGAAGTCTAACGTTTTGTTCACGAATTTCGCTTGGAAATATTTTTTTTATATCGAGAGACCAATCGTCTAAAACTCAGTTTTTCGGTAAAAAAACATGTTGGTGGCTAGTTATTCACGAGCCGTAGTCGCTGATAAAATGTATTGAAAGTGACTTACGGTAACCGTTTCGACCATAGCTTTTGAACGGTACGAAATTTTTCGTCGCGGCCTGAATGTTCTAGCTAGAGCACATTCGTAGCTTGAATTTGAGCACAAATTTGGTACTTTTTCGGGGCAAATCAAGCTAGTTACATTGGTTTGAATTTGCCCCACCAACTTACCCGAACTACGGATTCCAATCATGTGCCTATGGAGGACCATAAATATGGAAATCTAACGTTTTGTTTATGAATTTGGCTTGGAAATATTTTTCCTATAACACGAGATCAATCATCTCGAAGTCATACTTTGGATAATAGATAGGTTAGCAGCCCGATATTGACTAGACTTAATCGCTTAGAGAATTGGATGAAAAGTGACCTTCGATAATCGTTCCGACAATAACTGTTGAACGGGGTGGAATTTTGTTTAAGCGGCCTGTATGTTTTAGAAACTACACAATCAGAGCTTGAATTTGAACACAAATTTTGTATTTTTTCGATGGAAATCAAGAGAGTTATTGTCATTTGATAACACCCCACCGAGTTTCCCAAACAGTAGATTCTAATTATGTGCCCATAGTGGGGCGTAAAAATGGAAGTCTAACGTTTTGTTCACGAATTTCGCTTGGATATATTTTTTTTATATCGCGAGACCAATCATCTAAAACTC
This sequence comes from Quercus gilva, assembly GCA_023621385.1. Classification (NCBI taxonomy): domain Eukaryota; kingdom Viridiplantae; phylum Streptophyta; class Magnoliopsida; order Fagales; family Fagaceae; genus Quercus; species Quercus gilva. The sequence goes on along the minus strand of CM042480.1, from coordinate 63,345,873 downwards.
AATTTTTCGGTAAAAAAAACATGCTAGTGGCTAGTGATTCACGAACAGTAATCGCTGAGAAAATGTATTGAAAGTGACCTACGGTAACCGTTTCGACCATAGCTTTTGAACGGTACGGAATTTTTAGACGCGGCCTGAATGTTCTAAATAGAACACATTCCTAGCTTGAATCTGAACACAAATTTGGCACTTTTGTGGTGGAAATCAAGCGACTTACATTGGTTTGAAATTGCCCCACTGAGTTACCCGAACCACGGATTCCAATTATGTGCCTATGGAGGGCCATAAATATGGAAATCTAACGTTTTGTTTATGAATTTGGCTTGGAAATATTTTTCCTATAACGCGAGAACAATCATCTCGAAATCAAACTTTGGGTAAATGATAGGTTAGCGGCTGATATTGACTAGCCTTAATCGCTTAGAGAATTGGATGAGAAGTGACCTTCCGTAATCGTTTCGACAATAACTATTGAACGGTGAGGAATTTTTTTAAGCGGCCTGTATATTTTAGAAAGTACACAATTAGAGCTTGAATTTGAACACAAATTTTGTATTTTTTCGATGGAAATTAAGAGAGTTTTTGTCATTTGAAAACACTCCGCCGAGTTACCTGAACAGTAGATTCTAATTATGTGCCCATAGTGGGGCGTAAAAATGGAAGTCTAACGTATTGTTCACGAATTTCGCTTGGAAATATTTTTTTTATATCGCGAGACCAATCATCTAAAACTCAATTTTTCGGTAAAAAAACATCTTAGTGGCTAGTTATTCACGAGCCGTAATCGCTGAGAAAATGTATTGAAAGTGACCTACGGTAACTGTTTCGACCATAGCTTTTGAACGGTACGGAATTTTTAGACGCGGCCAGAATGTTCTAAATCGAACACATTCCAAGCTTGAATCTGAACACAAATTTGGCACTTTTTCGGTGGAAATCAAGCGACTTACATTGGTTTGAAATTGCCCCACCGAGTTACCCGAACCACGGATTCCAACTATGTGCCTATGGAGGGCCATAAATATGGAAATCTAACGTTTTGTTTATGAATATGGCTTGGAAATATTTTTCCTATAACGCGAGAACAATCATCTCGAAATCAAACCTTGGGTAAATGATAGGTTAGCGGCCTGATATTGACTAGCCTAAATCGCTTAGAGAATTGGATTAAAAGTGACCTTAAGTAATAGTTCCGACAATAACTGTTGAACGATGAGGAATTTTGTTTAAGCGGCCTGTATGTTTTAGAAAGTACACATTCAGAGCTTGAATTTGAGCACAAATTTTGTATTTTTTCGATGGAAATCAAGAGAGTTACTGTCATTTGAAAACACCCGACCGAGTTACCCGAACAGTAGATTCTAATTATTTGCCCATAGTGGGGCTTAAAAATGGAAGTCTAACGTTTTGTTCACGAATTTCGCTTGGAAATATTTTTTTTATATCGAGAGACCAATCATCTAAAACTCAGTTTTTCGGTAAAAAAACATGTTGGTGGCTAGTTATTCACGAGCCGTAGTCGCTGATAAAATGTATTGAAAGTGACTTACGGTAACAGTTTCGACCATAGCTTTTGAACGGTACGAAATTTTTCGACGCGGCCCGAATGTTCTAGCTAGAGCACATTCGTAGCTTGAATTTGAGCACAAATTTGGTACTTTTTCGGGGCAAATCAAGCTAGTTACATTGGTTTGAATTTGCCCCACCAACTTACCCGAACTACGGATTCCAATCATGTGCCTATGGAGGACCATAAATATGGAAATCTAATGTTTTGTTTATGAATTTGGCTTGGAAATATTTTTCCTATAACACGAGATCAATCATCTCGAAGTCATACTTTGGACAACAGAAAGGTTAGCAGCCCGATATTGACTAGACTTAATCGCTTAGAGAATTGGATGAAAAGTGACCTTCGGTAATCGTTCCGACAATAACTGTTGAACGGTGAGGAATTTTTTTAAGAGGCCTGTATGTTTTAGAAAGTACACAATCAGAGCTTGAATTTGAATAAAATTTTGTATTTTTTCGGTGGAAGTCAAGAGAGTTATTGTCATTTGAAAACACCTCGCCGAGTTACCCGAACAGTAGATTCTAATTATGTGCCCATAGTAGGGCGTAAAAATGGAAGTCTAACGTTTTGTTCACGAATTTCACTTGGAAGTCTTTTTTTTATATCGCGAGACCAATCATCTAAAACTCAATTTTTCGGAAAAAAAAACATGTTAGTGGCTACTTATTCACGAGCCGTAATCGCTGAGAAAATGCATTGAAAGTGACCTACGGTAACCGTTTCGACCATAGCTTTTGAACAGTACGGAATTTTTATACGCGGCCTGAATGTTCTAAATAGAACACATTCCTAGCTTGAATCTGAACACAAATTTGGCACTTTTTCGGTGGAAATCAAGCGAGTTACATTGGTTTGAAATTGCCCCACCGGGTTACTCGAACCACGGATTTCAATTGTGTGCCTATGGAGGGCCATAAATATGGAAATCTAACGTTTTGTTTATGAATTTGGCTTGGAAATATTTTTACTATAACGCGAGAACAATCATCTCGAAATCAAACTTTGGGTAAATGATAGGTTAGCGGCCTGATATTGACTAGCCCTAATCGCATAGAGAATTGGATGAAAAGTGACCTTCCGTAATCGTTTCGACAATAACTGTTGAACGGTGAGTAATTTTTTTAGGCGGCCTGTATGTTTTAGGAAGTACACAATTAGAGCTTGAATTTGAACACAAATTTTGGATTTTTTCGACGGAAATCAAGAGAGTTATTGTCATTTGAAAACACTCTGCCGAGTTACCGGAACAGTAGATTCTAATTATGTGCCCATAGTGGGGTGTAAGAATGGAAGTCTAACGCTTTGTTCACGGATTTCCCTTGGAAATATTTTTTTTATATCGCGAGACCAATCATCTAAAACTCAATTTTTCGGCAAAAAAACAAGTTAGTGGCTAGTTATTCACGAGCCGTAATCGCTGATAAAATGTGTTAAAAGTGACCTACGGTAACCGTTTCGACCATACCTTTTGAACGGCACGAAATTTTTCGACACGGCCTCAATGTTCTAGATAGACCACATTCGTAGCTTGAATTTGAGCACAAATTTGGTACTTTTTCGGTGGAAATCAAGCTAGTTACATTGGTTTGAATTTGCCCCACCGAGTTACGCGAACCACGGATTCCAATTATGTGCCTATGGAGGGCCATAAATATGGAAATCTAACGTTTTGTTTATGAATTTGGATTGGAAATATTTTTCCTATAACGCGAGAACAATCATCTCGAAATCAAACTTTGGGTAAATGATAGGTTAGCGGCCTGATATTGACTAGCCTAAATCGCTTAGAGAATTGGATTAAAAGTGACCTTAAGTAATAGTTCCGACAATAACTGTTGAACGATGAGGAATTTTGTTTAAGCGGCCTGTATGTTTTAGAAAGTACACATTCAGAGCTTGAATTTGAGCACAAATTTTGTATTTTTTCGATGGAAATCGAGAGAGTTACTGTCATTTGAAAACACCCGACCGAGTTACCCGAACAGTAGATTCTAATTATTTGCCCATAGTGGGGCTTAAAAATGGAAGTCTAACGTTTTGTTCACGGATTTCCCTTGGAAATAATTTTTTTATATCGCGAGACCAATCATCTAAAACTCAATTTTTCGGCAAAAAAACAAGTTAGTGGCTAGTTATTCACGAGCCGTAATCGCTGATAAAATGTGTTAAAAGTGACCTATGGTAACCGTTTCGACCATACCTTTTGAACGGTACGAAATTTTTCGACACGGCCTCAATGTTCTAGATAGACCACATTCGTAGCTTGAATTTGAGCACAAATTTGGTACTTTTTCGGTGGAAATCAAGCTAGTTACATTGGTTTGAATTTGCCCCACCGAGTTACGCAAACCACGGATTCCAATTATGTGCCTATGGAGGGCCATAAATATGGAAATCTAACGTTTTGTTTATGAATTTGGATTGGAAATATTTTTCCTATAACGCGAGAACAATCATCTCGAAATCAAACTTTGGGTAAATGATAGGTTAGCGGCCTGATATTGACTAGCCTAAATCGCTTAGAGAATTGGATTAAAAGTGACCTTAAGTAATAGTTCCGACAATAACTGTTGAACGATGAGGAATTTTGTTTAAGCGGCCTGTATGTTTTAGAAAGTACACATTCAGAGCTTGAATTTGAGCACAAATTTTGTATTTTTTCGATGGAAATCGAGAGAGTTACTGTCATTTGAAAACACCCGACCGAGTTACCCGAACAGTAGATTCTAATTATTTGCCCATAGTGGGGCTTAAAAATGGAAGTCTAACGTTTTGTTCACGAATTTCGCTTGGAAATATTTTTTTTATATCGAGAGACCAATCATCTAAAAGTCAGTTTTTCGGTAAAAAAACATGTTGGTGGCTAGTTATTCACGAGCCGTAGTCGCTGATAAAATGTATTGAAAGTGACTTACGGTAACCGTTTCGACCATAGCTTTTGAACGGTACGAAATTTTTCGACGCGGCCTGAATGTTCTAGCTAGAGCACATTCGTAGCTTGAATTTGAGCACAAATTTGGTACTTTTTCGGGGCAAATCAAGCTAGTTACATTGGTTTGAATTTGCCCCACCAACTTACCCGAACTACGGATTCCAATCATGTGCCTATGGAGGACCATAAATATGGAAATCTAACGTTTTGTTTATGAATTTGGCTTGGAAATATTTTTCCTATAACACGAGATCAATCATCTCGAAGTCATACTTTGGATAATAGATAGGTTAGCAGCCCGATATTGACTAGACTTAATCGCTTAGAGAATTGGATGAAAAGTGACCTTCGATAATCGTTCCGACAATAACTGTTGAACGGGGTGGAATTTTGTTTAAGCGGCCTGTATGTTTTAGAAACTACACAATCAGAGCTTGAATTTGAACACAAATTTTGTATTTTTTCGATGGAAATCAAGAGAGTTATTGTCATTTGATAACACCCCACCGAGTTTCCCAAACAGTAGATTCTAATTATGTGCCCATAGTGGGGCGTAAAAATGGAAGTCTAACGTTTTGTTCACGAATTTCGCTTGGATATATTTTTTTTATATCGCGAGACCAATCATCTAAAACTCAATTTTTCGGTAAAAAAAACATGCTAGTGGCTAGTGATTCACGAACAGTAATCGCTGAGAAAATGTATTGAAAGTGACCTACGGTAACCGTTTCGACCATAGCTTTTGAACGGTACGGAATTTTTAGACGCGGCCTGAATGTTCTGAATAGAACACATTCCTAGCTTGAATCTGAACACAAATTTGGCACTTTTGTGGTGGAAATCAAGCGACTTACATTGGTTTGAAATTGCCCCACTGAGTTACCCGAACCACGGATTCCAATTATGTGCCTATGGAGGGCCATAAATATGGAAATCTAACGTTTTGTTTATGAATTTGGCTTGGAAATATTTTTCCTATAACGCGAGAACAATCATCTCGAAATCAAACTTTGGGTAAATGATAGGTTAGCGGCTGATATTGACTAGCCTTAATCGCTTAGAGAATTGGATGAGAAGTGACCTTCCGTAATCGTTTCGACAATAACTATTGAACGGTGAGGAATTTTTTTAAGCGGCCTGTATATTTTAGAAAGTACACAATTAGAGCTTGAATTTGAACACAAATTTTGTATTTTTTCGATGGAAATTAAGAGAGTTATTGTCATTTGAAAACACTCCGCCGAGTTACCTGAACAGTAGATTCTAATTATGTGCCCATAGTGGGGCGTAAAAATGGAAGTCTAACGTATTGTTCACGAATTTCGCTTGGAAATATTTTTTTTATATCGCGAGACCAATCATCTAAAACTCAATTTTTCGGCAAAAAAACATCTTAGTGGCTAGTTATTCACGAGCCGTAATCGCTGAGAAAATGTATTGAAAGTGACCTACGGTAACTGTTTCGACCATAGCTTTTGAACGGTACGGAATTTTTAGACGCGGCCAGAATGTTCTAAATCGAACACATTCCAAGCTTGAATCTGAACACAAATTTGGCACTTTTTCGGTGGAAATCAAGCGACTTACATTGGTTTGAAATTGCCCCACCGAGTTACCCGAACCACGGATTCCAACTATGTGCCTATGGAGGGCCATAAATATGGAAATCTAACGTTTTGTTTATGAATATGGCTTGGAAATATTTTTCCTATAACGCGAGAACAATCATCTCGAAATCAAACCTTGGGTAAATGATAGGTTAGCGGCTTGATATTGACTAGCCTAAATCGCTTAGAGAATTGGATTAAAAGTGACCTTAAGTAATAGTTCCGACAATAACTGTTGAACGATGAGGAATTTTGTTTAAGCGGCCTGTATGTTTTAGAAAGTACACATTCAGAGCTTGAATTTGAGCACAAATTTTGTATTTTTTCGATGGAAATCAAGAGAGTTACTGTCATTTGAAAACACCCGACCGAGTTACCCGAACAGTAGATTCTAATTATTTGCCATAGTGGGGCTTAAAAATGGAAGTCTAACGTTTTGTTCACGAATTTCGCTTGGAAATATTTTTTTTATATCGAGAGACCAATCATCTAAAACTCAGTTTTTCGGTAAAAAAACATGTTGGTGGCTAGTTATTCACGAGCCGTAGTCGCTGATAAAATGTATTGAAAGTGACTTACGGTAACAGTTTCGACCATAGCTTTTGAACGGTACGAAATTTTTCGACGCGGCCCGAATGTTCTAGCTAGAGCACATTCGTAGCTTGAATTTGAGCACAAATTTGGTACTTTTTCGGGGCAAATCAAGCTAGTTACATTGGTTTGAATTTGCCCCACCAACTTACCCGAACTACGGATTCCAATCATGTGCCTATGGAGGACCATAAATATGGAAATCTAATGTTTGTTTATGAATTTGGCTTGGAAATATTTTTCCTATAACACGAGATCAATCATCTCGAAGTCATACTTTGGATAACAGAAAGGTTAGCAGCCCGATATTGACTAGACTTAATCGCTTAGAGAATTGGATGAAAAGTGACCTTCGGTAATCGTTCCGACAATAACTGTTGAACGGTGAGGAATTTTTTTAAGAGGCCTGTATGTTTTAGAAAGTACACAATCAGAGCTTGAATTTGAATAAAATTTTGTATTTTTTCGGTGGAAGTCAAGAGAGTTATTGTCATTTGAAAACACCTCGCCGAGTTACCCGAACAGTAGATTCTAATTATGTGCCCATAGTAGGGCGTAAAAATGGAAGTCTAACGTTTTGTTCACGAATTTCGCTTGGAAGTCTTTTTTTTTATATCGCGAGACCAATCATCTAAAACTCAATTTTTCGGAAAAAAAAACATGTTAGTGGCTACTTATTCACGAGCCGTAATCGCTGAGAAAATGCATTGAAAGTGACCTACGGAAACCGTTTCGACCATAGCTTTTGAACGGTACGGAATTTTTATACGCGGCCTGAATGTTCTAAATAGAACACATTCCTAACTTGAATCTGAACACAAATTTGGCACTTTTTTCGGTGGAAATCAAGCGAGTTACATTGGTTTGAAATTGCCCCATCGAGTTACTCGAACCACGGATTTCAATTGTGTGCCTATGGAGGGCCATAAATATGGAAATCTAACGTTTTGTTTATGAATTTGGCTTGGAAATATTTTTACTATAACGCGAGAACAATCATCTCGAAATCAAACTTTGGGTAAATGATAGGTTAGCGGCCTGATATTGACTAGCCTTAATCGCATAGAGAATTGGATGAAAAGTGACCTTCCGTAATCGTTTCGACAATAACTGTTGAACGGTGAGTAATTTTTTTAGGCGGCCTGTATGTTTTAGGAAGTACACAATTAGAGCTTGAATTTGAACACAAATTTTGTATTTTTTCGATGGAAATCAAGAGAGTTATTGTCATTTGAAAACACTCTGCCGAGTTACCCGAACAGTAGATTCTAATTATGTGCTCATAGTGGGGCATAAAAATGGAAGTCTAACGTTTTTTTCACGAATTTCGCTTGGAAATATTTTTTTTATATCGTGAGACCAATCATCTAAAACTCAGTTTTTCGGTAAAAAAACATGTTGGTGGCTAGTTATTCACGAGCCGTAGTCGCTGATAAAATGTATTGAAAGTGACCTACGGTAACCGTTTTGACCATAGCTTTTGAACGGTATGGAATTTTTAGACGCGGCCTCAATGTTCTAAATAGAACACATTCCTAGCTTGAATCTGAACACAAATTTGGCACTTTTTCGGTGGAAATCAAGCGAGTTACATTGGATTGAAATTGCCCCACCGAGTTACCTGGACCACGGATTCCAATTATGTGCCTATGGAGGGCCATAAATATGGAAATCTAACGTTTTGTTTATGAATTTGGCATGGAAATATTTTTCCTATAACGCGAGAACAATCATCTCGAAATCAAACTTTGGGTAAATGATAGGTTAGCGGCCTGATATTGACTAGCCTTAATCGCATAGAGAATTGGATGAAAAGTGACCTTCCGTAATCGTTCCGACAATAATTGTTGAACGGTTAGGAATTTTTTTAAGCAGCCTGTACGTTTTAGAAAGTACACAATCAGAGCTTGAATTTGAACACAAATTTTGTATTTTTTCGACGAAAATCAGGAGAATTATTGTCATTTGAAAACACTCCGCCGAGTTACCCGAACATTGGATTCTAATTATGTGCCCATAGTGGGGCATAAAAATGGAAGTCTAACGTTTTGTTCACGAATTTCGCTTGGAAATATTTTTTTTATATCGCGAGACCAATCATCTAAAACTCAATTTTTCGGTAAAAAAACATGTTAGTGGCTAGTTATTCACGAGCCGTAATCGCTGATAAAATGTGTTAAAAGTGACCTACGGTAACCGTTTCGACCATACCTTTTGAACGGTACGAAATTTTTCGACGCGGCCTCAATGTTCTAGATACAACACATTTGTAGCTTGAATTTAAGCACAAATTTGGTACTTTTTCGGTGGAAATCAAGCGAGTTACATTGATTTGAAATTGCCCCACCGAGTTACCCGAACTGGGGATTCCAATAATGTGCCTATGGAGGGCCATAAATATGGAAATCTAACGTTTTGTTTATGAAATTGGCTTGGAAATATTTTTCCTATAACGCGTGATCAATCATCTAGAAGTCAAACTTTGGGTAAAACATAGGTTAGTAGCCCGATATTGACTAGACTTAATCGCATAGAGACTTGGATGAAAAGTGACCTTCGGTAATCGTTCCGACAATAACTGTTGAACGGGGAGGAATTTTGTTTTAGCGGCCTGTATGTTTTAGAAAGTACACAATCAGAGCTTGAATTTGAAAACAAATTTGGTATTTTTTCGATGGAAATCAAGAGAGTTATTGTCATTTGAAAACACCCCACCAAGTTTCCCAAACAGTAGATTCTAATTATGTGCCCATAGTGGGGCGTGAAAATGGAAGTCTAACGTTTTGTTCACGAATTTCGCTTGGAAATATTTTTTTTATATTGCGAGACCAATCATCTAAAACTCAATTTTTCGGTAAAAAAACATGTTAGTGGCTTGTTATTCACGAGCCGTAATCGCTGAGAAAATGTATTGAAAGTGACCTACGGTAACCGTTTCGACCATAGCTTTTGAACGGTACGGAATTTTTAGACGCGGCCAGAATGTTCTAAATAGAACACATTCCAAGCTTGAATCTGAACACAAATTTGGCACTTTTTCGGTGGAAATCAAGCGACTTACATTGGTTTGAAATTGCCCCACCGAGTTACCCGAACCACGGATTCCAACTATGTGCCTATGGAGGGCCGTAAATATGGAAATCTAACGTTTTGTTTATGAATTTGGCTTGGAAAAATTTTTCCTATAACGCGAGAACAATCATCTCGAAATTAGACTTTGGGTAAATGATATGTTAGCGGCCTGATATTGACTAGCCTTAATCGCTTAGAGAATTGGATTAAAAGTGACCCTCGGTAATAGTTCCGACAATAACTGTTGAACGGTGAGGAATTTTTTTAGGAGGCCTGTATGTTTTAGAAAGTACACAATCAGAGCTTGAATTTGAATAAAATTTTGAATTTTTTCGGTGGAAGTCAAGAGAGTTATTGTCATTTGAAAACACCTCGCCGAGTTACCCGAACAGTAGATTCTAATTATGTGCCCATAGTAGGGCGTAAAAATGGAAGTCTAACGTTTTGTTCACGAATTTCGCTTGGAAGACTTTTTTTTATATCGCGAGACCAATCATCTAAAACTCAATTTTTCCATAAAAAATACATGTTATTGGCTACTTATTCATGAGCCGTAATCGCTGAGAAAATGCATTGAAAGTGACCTACGGTAACCGTTTCGACCATAGCATTTGAACGGTACGGAATTTTTATACGCGGCCTGAATGTTCTAAATAGAACACATTCCTAGCTTGAATCTGAACACAAATTTGGCACTTTTTCGGTGGAAATCAAGCGAGTTACATTGGTTTGAAATTGCCCCACCGAGTTACTCGAACCACGGATTTCAATTATGTGCCTATGGAGGGCCATAAATATGGAAATCTAACGTTTTGTTTATGAATTTGGCTTGGAAATATTTTTACTATAACGCGAGAACAATCATCCCGAAATCAAACTTTGGGTAAATGATAGGTTAGCGGCCTGATATTGACTAGCCTTAATCGCATAGAGAATTGGATGAAAAGTGACCTTCCGTAATCGTTCTGACAATAACTGTTGAACGGTGAGGAATTTTTTTAAGCAGCCTGTACGTTTTAGAAAGTACACAATCAGAGCTTCGATTTGAACACAAATTTTGTATTTTTTCTATGGAAATCAAGAGAATTAATTTCATTTGAAAACACTCTGCCGAGTTACCCGAACAGTAGATTCTAATTATGTGCTCATAGTGGGGCATAAAAATGGAAGTCTAACGTTTTGTTCACGAATTTCGCTTGGAAATATTTTTTTTTTATCGTGAGACCAATCATCTAAAACTCAGTTTTTCGGTAAAAAAACATGTTGGTGGCTAGTTATTCACGAGCCGTTGTCGCTGATAAAATGTATTGAAAGTGACCTACGGTAACCGTTTCGACCATAGCTTTTGAACGGTATGGAATTTTTAGACGCGGCCTGAATGTTCTAAATAGAACACATTCCTAGCTTGAATCTGAACACAAATTTGGCACTTTTTCGGTGGAAATCAAGAGAGTTACATTGGTTTGAAATTGCCCCACCGAGTTACCCGAACCACTGATTCCAATTATGTGCCTATGGAGGGCCATAAATAAGGAAATCTAACGTTTTGTTTATGAATTTGGCTTGGAAATATTTTTCCTATAACGCGAGAACAATCATCTCGAAATCAAACTTTGGGTAAATGATAGGTTAGCGGCCTGATATTGACTAGCATTAATCGCATAGAGAATTGGATGAAAAGTGACCTTCCATAATCGTTCCGACAATAACTGTTGAACGGTTAGGAATTTTTTTAAGCAGCCTGTACGTTTTAGAAAGTACACAATCAGAGCTTGAATTTGAACACAAATTTTGTATTTTTTCGAAGAAAATCAGGAGAATTATTGTCATTTGAAAACACTCCCGCCGAGTTACCCGAACAGTGGATTCTAATTATGTGCCCATAGTGGGGCATAAAAATGGAAGTCTAACGTTTTGTTCACGAATTTCGCTTGGAAATATTTTTTTTATATCGCGAGACCAATCATCTAAAACTCAATTTTTTGGTAAAAAAACATGTTAGTGGCTAGTTATTCACGAGCCGTAATCGCTGATAAATGTGTTAAAAGTGACCTACGGTAACCGTTTCGACCATACCTTTTGAACGGTACGAAATTTTTCGACGCGGCCTCAATGTTCTAGATAGAACACATTCGTAGCTTGAATTTGAGCACAAATTTGGTACTTTTTCGGTGGAAATCAAGCTAGTTACATTGGTTTGAATTTGCCCCACCGAGTTACGCGAACCACGGATTCCAATTATGTGCCTATGGAGGGCCATGAATATGGAAATCTAACGTTTTGTTTATGAATTTGGCTTGGAAATGTTTTTCCTATAACACGAGATCAATCATCTCGAAATCATACTTTGGATAATAGATAGGTTAGCAGCCCGATATTGACTAGACTTAATCGCATAGAGAATTGGATGAAAAGTGACCTTCGGTAATCGTTCCGACAATAACTGTTGAACGGGGAGGAATTTTGTTTAAGCGGCCTGTATGTTTTAGAAAGTACACAATCAGAGCTTGAATTTGAACACAAATTTGGTATTTTTTCGATGGAAATCAAGAGAGTTATTGTCATTTGAAAACACCCTACCAAGTTTCCCAAACAGTAGATTCTAATTATGTGCCCATAGTGGGGCCTGAAAATGGAAGTCTAACGTTTTGTTCACGAATTTCGCTTGGAAATATTTTTTTTTATATCGCGAGACCAATCATCTAAAACTCAATTTTTCGGTAAAAACACATGTTAGTGGCTAGTGATTCACGAGCCGTAATCGCTGAGAAAATGTATTGAAAGTGACCTACGGTAACCGTTTCGACCATAGCTTTTGAACGGTACGGTATTTGTAGACGCGGCCTGAATGTTCTAAATAGAACACATTCCTAGCTTGAATCTGAACACAAATTTGGCACTTTTTTGGTGGAAATCAAGCGACTTACGTTGGTTTGAAATTGCCCCATTGAGTTACCCGAACCACGGATTCCAATTATGTGGCCTATGGAGGGCCATAAATATGGAAATCTAACATTTTGTTTATGAATTTGGCTTGGAAATATTTTTCCCATAACGCGAGAACAATCATCTCGAAATCAAACATTGGGTAAATGATAGGTTAGCGGCTGATATTGACTAGCCTTAATCGCTTAGAGAATTGGATGAAAAGTGACCTTCCGTAATCGTTTCGACAATAACTGTTGAACGGTGAGTAATTTTTTTAGGCGGCCTGTATGTTTTAGAAAGTACACAATCAGAGCTTGAATTTCAACACAAAATTTTGTATTTTTTCGATGGAAATCAAGAGAGTTATTGTCATTTGAAAACACTCCGCCGAGTTACCTGAACAGTAGATTCTAATTATGTGCCTATAGTGGGGCGTAAAAATGGAAGTCTAACATTTTGTTCATGAATTTCGCTTGGAAATATTTTTTTTATATCACGAGACCAATCATCTAAAACTCAATTTTTCGGTAAAAAAAACATGTTAGTGGCTAGTTATTCACGAGCCGTAATCGCTGAGAAAATGTATTGAAAGTGACCTACGGTAACCGTTTCGACCATAGCTTTTGAACGGTACGGAATTTTTAGACGCGGCCTGAATGTTCTAAATAGAAGACATTCCTGGCTTGAATCTGAACACAAATTTGGCACTTTTTCGGTGGAAATCAAGCGACTTTCATTGGTTTAAAATTGCCCCACCGAGTTACCCGAACCACGGATTCCAACTATGTGCCTATGGAGGGCCATAAATATGGAAATCTAACGTTTTGTTTATGAATTTGGCTTGGAAAAATTTTTCCTATAACGCGAGAACAATCATCTCGAAATCAAACTTTGGGTAAATGATAGGTTAGCGGCCTGATATTGACTAGCCGTAATCGCTTAGAGAATTGGATTAAAAGTGACCCTCGGTAATAGTTCCGACAATAACTGTTGAACGGTGAGGAATTTTTTTAAGAGGCCTGTATGTTTTAGAAAGTACACAATCAGAGCTTGAATTTGAACAAAATTTTGTATTTTTTTCGGTGGAAATCAAGAGAGTTATTGTCATTTGAAAACACCTCGCCGAGTTACCCGAACAGTAGATTCTAATTATGTGCCCATAGTAGGGCGTAAAAATGGAAGTCTAACGTTTTGCTCACGAATTTCGCTTGGAAGTCTTTTTTTTATATTGCGAGACCAATCATCTAAAACTCAATTTTTCGGTAAAAAAAACATGTTAGTGGCTACTTATTCACGAGCCGTAATCGCTGAGAAAATGTATTGAAAGTGACCTACGGTAACCGTTTCGACCATAGCTTTTGAAAGGTAGGGAATTTTTAGACGCGGCCTGAATGTTCTAAATAGAACACATTCCTAGCTTGAATCTGAACACAAATTTGGCACTTTTTCGGTGGAAATCAAGCGAGTTACATTGGTTTGAAATTGCCCCACCGAGTTACTCGAACCACGGATTCCAATTATGTGCCTATGGAGGGCCATAAATATGGAAATCTAACGTTTTGTTTATGAATTTGGCTTGGAAATATTTTTCCTATAACGCGAGAACAATCATCTCGAAATCAAACTTTGGGTAAATGATAGGTTAGCGGCCTGATATTGACTAGCCGTAATCGCTTAGAGAATTGGATTAAAAGTGACCCTCGGTAATAGTTCCGACAATAACTGTTGAACGGTGAGGAATTTTTTTAAGAGGCCTGTATGTTTTAGAAAGTACACAATCAGAGCTTGCATTTGAACAAAATTTTGTATTTTTTCGGTGGAAATCAAGAGAGTTATTGTCATTTGAAAACACCTCGCCGAGTTACCCCGAACAGTAGATTCTAATTATGTGCCCATAGTAGGGCGTAAAAATGGAAGTCTAACGTTTTGCTCACGAATTTCGCTTGGAAGTCTTTTTTTTATATTGCGAGACCAATCATCTAAAACTCAATTTTTCGGTAAAAAAAACATGTTAGTGGCTACTTATTCACGAGCCGTAATCGCTGAGAAAATGTATTGAAAGTGACCTACGGTAACCGTTTCGACCATAGCTTTTGAAAGGTAGGGAATTTTTAGACGCGGCCTGAATGTTCTAAATAGAACACATTCCTAGCTTGAATCTGAACACAAATTTGGCACTTTTTCGGTGGAAATCAAGCGAGTTACATTGGTTTGAAATTGCCCCACCGAGTTACTCGAACCACGGATTCCAATTATGTGCCTATGGAGGGCCATAAATATGGAAATCTAACGTTTTGTTTATGAATTTGGCTTGGAAATATTTTTACTATAACGCGAGAACAATCATCTCGAAATCAAACTTTGGGTAAATGACAGGTTAGCGGCCTGATATTGACTAGCCTTAATTGCATAGAGAATTGGATGAAAAGTGACCTTCCGTAATCGTTCTGACAATAACTGTTGAACGGTGAGGAATTTTTTTAAGCAGCCTGTACGTTTTAGAAAGTTCACAATCAGAGCTTGGAGTTGAACACAAATTTTGTATTTTTTCTATGGAAATCAAGAGAATTATTGTCATTTGAAAACACTCTGCCGAGTTACCCGAACAGTAGATTCTAATTATGTGCTCATAGTGGGGCATAAAAATGGAAGTCTAACGTTTTTTACACGAATTTCGCTTGGATATATTTTTTTTATATCGTGAGACCAATCATCTAAAACTCAGTTTTTCGGTAAAAAAACATGTTGGTGGCTAGTTATTCACGAGCCGTAGTCGCTGATAAAATGTATTGAAAGTGACCTACGGTAACCGTTTCGACCATAGCTTTTGAACGGTATGGAATTTTTAGACGCGGCCTGAATGTTCTAAAAAGAACACATTCCTAGCTTGAAACTGAATACAAATTTGGCACTTTTTCGGTGGAAATCAAGCGAGTTACATTGGTTTGAAATTGCCCCACCGAGTTACCCGAACCACGGATTCCAATTATGTGCCTATGGAGGGCCATAAATATGGAAATCTAACGTTTTGTTTATGAATTTGCTTTGGAAATATTTTTCCTATAACGCGAGAACAATCATCTCGAAATCAAACTTTGGGTAAATGATAGGTTAGCGGCTGATATTGACTAGCCTTAATCGCTTGGAGAATTGGATGAAAAGTGACCTTCCGTAATCGTTTCGACAATAACTGTTGAACGGTGTGTAATTTTTTTAGGCGGCCTGTATGTTTTAGAAAGTACACAATCAGAGCTTGAATTTGAACACAAATTTTGTATTTTTTCGATGGAAATCAAGAGTTATTGTCATTTGAAAACACTCTGTCGAGTTACCGGAACAGTAGATTCTAATTATGTGCCCATAGTGCGGTGTAAGAATGGAAGTCTAAAGTTTTGTTCACGGATTTCACTTGGAAATATTTTTTTTATATCGCGAGACCAATCATCTAAAACTCAATTTTTCGGCAAAAAAAACAAGTTAGTGGCTAGTTATTCACGAGCCGTAATCGCTGATAAAATGTGTTAAAAGTGACCTACGGTAACCGTTTCGACCATACCTTTTGAACGGTAAGAAATTTTTCGACGCGGCCTCAATGTTCTAGATAGACCACATTCGTAGCTTGAATTTGAGCACAAATTTGGTACTTTTTTCGGTGGAAATCAAGCTAGTTACATTGGTTTGAATTTGCCCCACCGAGTTACGCGAACCACGGATTCCAATTATGTGCCTATGGAGGGCCATAAATATGGAAATCTAACGTTTTGTTTATGAATTTGGCTTGAAAATATTTTTCCTATAACGCGACAACAATCATCTCGAAATCAAACTTTGGGTAAATAATATGTTAGCGGCCTGATATTGACTAGCCTAAATCGCTTAGAGAATTGGATTAAAAGTGACCTTAAGTAATAGTTCCGACAATAACTGTTGAACGATGAGGAATTTTGTTTAAGCGGCCTGTATGTTTTAGAAAGTACACATTCAGAGCTTGAATTTGAGCGCAAATTTTGTATTTTTTCGATGGAAATCAAGAGAGTTACTGTCATTTCAAAACACCCGACCGAGTTACCCGAACAGTAGATTCTAATTATTTGCCCATAGTGGGGCTTAAAAATGGAAGTCTAACGTTTTGTTCACGAATTTCGCTTGGAAATATTTTTTTTATATCGAGAGACCAATCATCTAAAACTCAGTTTTTCGGTAAAAAAAACATGTTGGTGGCTAGTTATTCACGAGCCGTAGTCGCTGATAAAATGTATTGAAAGTGACTTACGGTAACCGTTTCGACCATAGCTTTTGAACGGTACGAAATTTTTCGACGCGGCCTGAATGTTCTAGCTAGAGCACATTCGTAGCTTGAGTTTGAGCAAAAATTTGGTAGTTTTTCTGGGCAAATCAAGCTAGTTACATTGGTTTGAATTTGCCCCACTGAGTTACCCGAACTACGGATTCCAATCATGTGCCTATGGAGGACCATAAATATGGAAATCTAACGTTTTGTTAGTGAATTTGGCTTGGAAATATTTTTCTTATAACACGAGATCAATCATCTCGAAGTCATACTTTGGATAATAGATAGGTTAGCAGCCCGATATTGACTAGACTTAATCGCTTAGAGAATTGGATGAAAAGTGACATTCGGTAATCGTTCCGACAATAACTGTTGAACGGGGTGGAATTTTGTTTAAGCGGCCTGTATGTTTTAGAAACTACACAATCAGAGCTTGAATTTGAACACAAATTTTGTATTTTTTCGATGGAAATCAAGAGAGTTATTGTCATTTGATAACACCCCACCGAGTTTCCCAAACAGTAGATTCTAATTATGTGCCCATAGTGGGGCGTAAAAATGAAAGTCTATCGTTTTGTTCACGAATTTCGCTTGGATATATTTTTTTTATATCGCGAGACCAATCATCAAAAACACAATTTTTCGGTAAAAAAACATGTTAGTGGCTAGTGATTCACGAGCTGTAATCGCAGAGAAAATGTATTGAAAGTGACCTACGGTAACCGTTTCGACCATAGCTTTTGAACGGTACGGAATTTTTAGATGCGGCCTGAATGTTCTAAATAGAACACATTCCTAGCTTGAATCTGAACACAAATTTGCCACTTTTTTGGTGGAAATCAAGCGACTTACATTGGTTTGAAATTGCCCCCACTGAGTTACCCGAACCATGGATTCCAATTATGTGCCTATGGAGGGCCATAAATATGGAAATCTAACGTTTTGTTAATGAATTTGGCTTGGAAATATTTTTCCTATAACGCGAGAACAATCATCTCGAAATCAAACTTTGGGAAAATGATAGGTTAGCGGCTGATATTGACTAGCCTTAATCGCTTAGAGAATTGGATGAGAAGTGACCTTCCGTAATCGTTTCGACAATAACTGTTGAACGGTGAGGAATTTTTTTAAGCGGCCTGTATGTTTTAGAAAGTACACAATCAGAGCTTGAATTTGAACACAAATTTTGTATTTTTTCGATGGAAATTAAGAGAGTTATTGTCATTTGAAAACACTCCACCGAGTTACCTGAACAGTAGATTCTAATTATGTGCCCATAGTGGGGCGTAAAAATGGAAGTCTAACGTTTTGTTCACGAATTTCGCTTGGAAATATTTTTTTTATATCGCGAGACCAATCATCTAAAACTCAATTTTTCGGTAAAAAAAAATGTTAGTGGCTAGTTATTCACGAGCCGTAATCGCTGAGAAAATGTATTGAAAGTGACCTACGGTAACCGTTTCAACCATAGCTTTTGAACGGTACGGAATTTTTAGACGCGGCCTGAATGTTCTAAATAGAACACATTCCAAGCTTGAATCTGAACACAAATTTGGCACTTTTTTCGGTGGAAATCAAGCGACTTACATTGGTTTGAAATTGCCCCACCGAGTTACCCGAACCACGGATTCCAACTATGTGCCTATGGAGGGCCATAAATGTGGAAATCTAACGTTTTGTTTATGAATTTGGCTTGGAAAATTTTTTCCTATAACGCGAGAACAATCATCCCGAAATTAAACTTTGGGTAAATGATAGGTTAGCGGCCTGATATTGACTAGCCTGAATCGCTTAGAGAATTGGATTAAAAGTGACCCTCGGTAATAGTTCCGACAATAACTGTTGAACGGTGAGGAATTTTTTTAAGAGGCCTGTATGTTTTAGAAAGTACACAATCAGAGCTTGAATTTGAACAAAATTTTGTATTTTTTCGGTGGAAATCAAGAGAGTTAT
>CM042480.1:63287671-63326426 GCA_023621385.1 Quercus gilva | reverse complement strand
TTTAGATGATTGGTCTCGCGATATAAAAAAAAATATTTCCAAGTGAAATTCGTGAACAAAACGTTAGACTTCCATTTTTACGCCCCACTATGGGCACATAATTAGAATCCACTGTTCCGGTAACTCGGCGGAGTGTTTTCAAATGACAATAACTCTCTTGATTTCCATCGAAAAAATACAAAATTTGTGTTCAAATTCAAGCTCTGATTGTGTACTTTCTAAAACATACAGGCCGCCTAAAAAATTACTCACCGTTCAACAGTTATTGTCGAAACGATTACGGAAGGTCACTTTTCATCCAATTCTCTAAGCGATTAAGGCTAGTCAATATCAGCCGCTAACCTATCATTTACCCAATGTTTGATTTCGAGATGATTGTTCTCGCGTTATAGGAAAAATATTTCCAAGCCAAATTCATAAACAAAATGTTAGATTTCCATATTTATGGCCCTCCATAGGCACATAATTGGAATCCGTGGTTCGGCTAACTCAATGGGGCAATTTCAAACCAATGTAAGTCGCTTGATTTCCACCAAAAAAGTGCCAAATTTGTGTTCAGATTCAAGCTAGGAATGTGTTCTATTTAGAACATTCAGGCCGCGTCTAAAAATACCGTACCGTTCAAAAGCTATGGTCGAAACGGTTACCGTAGGTCACTTTCAATACATTTTCTCAGCGATTACGGCTCGTGAATCACTAGCCACTAACATGTGTTTTTACCGAAAAATTAGAGTTTTAGATGATTGGTCTCGCGATATAAAAAAAATATTTCCAAGCGAAATTCGTGAACAAAACGTTAGACTTCCATTTTCACGCCCCACTATGGGCACATAATTAGAATCTACTGTTTGGGAAACTTGGTGGGGTGTTTTCAAATGACAATAACTTTCTTGATTTCCATCGAAAAAAATACCAAATTTGTGTTCAAATTCAAGCTCTGATTGTTGTACTTTCTAAAACATACAGGCCGCTTAAACAAAATTCCTCCCCGTTCAACAGTTATTGTCGGAACGATTACCGAAGGTCACTTTTCATCCAATTCTCTATGCGATTAAGTCTAGTCAATATCGGGCTGCTAACCTATCTATTATCCAAAGTATGATTTCGAGATGATTGATCTCGTGTTATAGGAAAAATATTTCCAAGCCAAATTCATAAACAAAACGTTAGATTTCCATATTCATGGCCCTCCATAGGCACATAATTGGAATCCGTGGTTCGCGTAACTCGGTGGGGCAAATTCAAACCAATGTAACTAGCTTGATTTCCACCGAAAAAGTACCAAATTTGTGCTCAAATTCAAGCTACGAATGTGTTCTATCTAGAACATTGAGGCCGCGTCGAAAATTTCGTACCGTTCAAAAGGTATGGTCGAAACGGTTACCGTAGGTCACTTTTAACACATTTTATCAGCGATTACGGCTCGTGAATAACTAGCCACTAACATGTTTTTTTACCGAAAAATTGAGTTTTAGATGATTGGTCTCGCGATATAAAAAAAATATTTCCAAGCGAAATTCGTGAACAAAACGTTAGACTTCCATTTTTAAGCCCCAATATGGGCACATAATTAGAATCCACTGTTCGGGTTAACTCGGCGGAGTGTTTTCAAATGACAATAATTCTCCTGATTATCGTCGAAAAAAATACAAAATTTGTGTTCAAATTCAAGCTCTGATTGTGTACTTTCTAAAACGTAACAGGCTGCTTAAAAAAATTCCTAACCGTTCAACAGTTATTGTCGGAACGATTACGGAAGGTCACTTTTCATCCAATTCTCTATGCGATTAAGGCTAGTCAATATCAGGCCGCTAACCTATCATTTACCCAAAGTTTGATTTTGAGATGATTGTTCTCGCGTTATAGGAAAAATATTTCCAAGCCAAATTCATAAACAAAACGTTAGATTTCCATATTTATGGCCCTCCATAGGCACATAATTGGAATCCGTGGTTCGGGTAACTCGGTGGGGCAATTTCAAACCAATGTAACTCACTTGATTTCCACCGAATAAGTGCCAAATTTGTGTTCAGATTCAAGCTAGGAATGTGTTCTATTTAGAACATTGAGGCCGCGTCTAAAAATTCCATACCGTTCAAAAGCTATGGTCGAAACGGTTACCGTAGGTCACTTTCAGTACATTTTATCAACGACAACGGCTCGTGAATAACTAGCCACCAACATGTTTTTTTACCGAAAAACTGAGTTTTAGATGATTGGTCTCACGATATAAAAAAAATATTTCCAAGCGAAATTCGTGAAAAAAACGTTGGACTTCCATTTTTATGCCCCACTATGAGCACATAATTAGAATCTACTGTTCGGGTAACTCGGCAGAGTGTTTTCAAATGACAATAATTCTCTTGATTTCCAAAGAAAAAATACAAAATTTGTGTTCAAATCCAAGCTCTGATTGTGTACTTTCTAAAACGTACAGGCTGCTTAAAAAAATTCCTCACCGTTCAACAGTTATTGTCAGAACGATTACGGAAGGTCACTTTTCATCCAATTCTCTATGCGATTGAGGCTAGTCAATATCTGGCCGCTAACCTATCATTTACCCAAAGTTTGATTTCGAGATGATTGTTCTTGCGTTATAGTAAAAATATTTACAAGCTAAATTCATAAACAAGACGTTAGATTTCCATATTTATGGCCCTCCATAGGCACATAATTGGAATCCGTGGTTCGAGTAACTCGGTGGGGCAATTTCAAACCAATGTAACTCGCTTGATTTCCACTGAAAAAGTGCCAAATTTGTGTTCAGATTCAAGCTAGGAATGTGTTCTATTTAGAACATTCAGGCCGCGTATAAAAATTCCGTACCGTTCAAAAGCTATGGTCGAAACGGTTACCCGTAGGTCACTTTCAATGCATTTTCTCAGCGATTACGGCTCGTGAATAAGTAGCCACTAACATGTTTTTTATAACGAAAAAATTGAGTTTTAGATGATTGGTCTCGCGATATAAAAAAAAGACTTCCAAGCGAAATTCGTGAACAAAACGTTAGACTTCCAATTTTACGCCCTAATATGGGCACATAACTAGAATCTACAGTTCGGGTAACTCGGCGAGGTGTTTTCAAATGACAATAACTCTCTTGACTTCCACCGAAAAAATACAAAATTTTGTTCAAATTCAAGCTCTGATTGTGTACATTCTAAAACATACAGGCCTCTTAAAAAAAATCCTCACCGTTCAACAGTTATTGTCGGAACTATTACCGAGGGTCACTTTTAATCCAATTCTCTAAGCGATTAAGGCTAGTCAATATCAGGCCGCTAACCTATCATTTACACAAAGTTTAATTTCGAGATGATTGTTCTCGCGTTATAGGAAAAAAATTTTCCAAGCCAAATTCATAAACAAAACGTTAGATTTCCATATTTATGGCCCTCCATAGGCACATAGTTGGAATCCGTGGTTCGGGTAACTCGGTGGGGCAATTTCAAACCAATGTAAGTCGCTTGATTTCCACCGAAAAAGTGCCAAATTTGTGTTCAGATTCAAGCTTGGAATGTGTTCTATTTAGAACATTCTGGCCACGTCTAAAAATTCCGTACCGTTCAAAAGCTATGGTCGAAACGGTTACCGTAGGTCACTTTCAATACATTTTCTCAGCGATTACGGCTCGTGAATAACTAGCCACTAACATGTTTTTTTACCGAAAAATTGAGTTTTAGATGATTGGTCTCGCGATATAAAAAAAATATTTCCAAGCGAAATTCGTGAACAAAACGTTAGACTTCCATTTTTACGCCCTAATATGGGCACATAACTAGAATCTACAGTTCGGGTAACTCGGCGAGGGTGTTTTCAAATGACAATAACTCTCTTGACTTCCACCGAAAAAAATACAAAATTTTGTTCAAATTCAAGTTCTGATTGTGTACATTCTAAAACATACAGGCCTCTTAAAAAAAAATCCTCACCGTTCAACAGTTATTGTCGGAACTATTACCGAGGGTCACTTTTAATCCAATTCTCTAAGCGATTAAGGCTAGTCAATATCAGGCTGCTAACCTATCATTTACACAAAGTTTAATTTCGAGATGATTGTTCTCGCGTTATAGGAAAAAATTTTCCAAGCCAAATTCATAAACAAAACGTTAGATTTCCATATTTATGGCCCTCCATAGGCACATAGTTGGAATTCGTGGTTCGGGTAACTCGGTGGGGGCAATTTCAAACCAATGTAAGTCGCTTGATTTCCACCGAAAAAGTGCCAAATTTGTGTTCAGATTCAAGCTTGGAATGTGTTCTATTTAGAACATTCAGGCCGCGTCAAAAATTCCGTACCGTTCAAAAGCTATGGTCAAAACGGTTACCGTAGGTCACTTTCAATACATTTTCTCAGCGATTACGGCTCGTGAATAACTAGCCACTAACATGTTTTTTTACCGAAAAATTGAGTTTTAGATGATTGGTCTCGCGATATAAAAAAAATATTTCCAAGCGAAAATTCGTGAACAAAACGTTAGACTTCCATTTTTACGCCCCACTATGGGCACATAATTAGAATCTACTGTTTGGGAAACTCGGTGGGGGTGTTATCAAATGACAATAACCTCTTGATTTCCATCGAAAAAATACAAAATTTGTGTTCAAATTCAAGCTCTGATTGTGTACCTTTCTAAAACATACAGGCGCTTAAAAAAATTCCTCACCGTTCAACAGTTATTGTCGAAACGATTACGGAAGGTCACTACTCATCCAATTCTCATAAGCGATTAAGGCTAGTCAATATCAGCCGCTAACCTATCATTTACCCAAAGTTTGATTTCGAGATGATTGTTCTCAGCGTTATAGGAAAAATATTTCCAAGCCAAATTCAAAAACAAAACGTTAGATTTCCATATTTATGGCCCTCCATAGGCACATAATTGGAATCCGTGGTTCGGGTAACTCTGTGGGGCAATTTCAAACCAATGTAAGTCGCTTGATTTCCACCAAAAAAGTGCCAAATTTGTGTTCAGATTCAAGCTAGGAATGTGTTCTATTTAGAACATTCAGGCCGCGTCTAAAAATTCCGTACCGTTCAAAAGCTATGGTCGAAACGGTTACCGTAGGTCACTTTCAATACATTTTCTCAGCGATTACAGTTCGTGAATCACTAGCCACTAACATGTTTTTTTTACGAAAAAATTGAGTTTTAGATGATTGGTCTCGCGATATAAAAAAAATATATCCAAGCGAAATTCGCGAACAAAACGTTAGACTTCCATTTTTACGCCCCACTATGGGCACATAATTAGAATCTACTGTTTGGGAAACTCGGTGGGGTGTTATCAAATGACAATAACTCTCTTGATTTCCATTGAAAAAATACCAAATTTGTGTTCAAATTCAAGTTCTGATTGTGCAGTTTCTAAAACATACAGGCCGCTTAAACAAAATTCCACCCCGTTCAACAGTTATTGTCGGAACGATTACCGAAGGTCACTTTTCATCCAATTCTCTAAGCGATTAAGTCTAGTCAATATCGGGTTGCTAACCTATCTATTATCCAAAGTTATGACTTCGAGATGATTGATCTCGTGTTATAGGAAAAATATTTCCAAGCCAAATTCATAAACAAAACGTTAGATTTCCATATTTATGGTCCTCCATAGGCACATGATTGGAATCCGTAGTTCGGGTAAGTTGGTGGGGCAAATTCAAACCAATGTAACTAGCTTGATTTGCCCCGAAAAAGTACCAAATTTGTGCTCAAATTCAAGCTACGAATCTGCTCTAGCTAGAACATTCAGGCCGCGTCGAAAAATTTCGTACCGTTCAAAAGCTATGGTCGAAACGGTTACCGTAAGTCACTTTCAATACATTTTATCAGCGACTACGGCTCGTGAATAACTAGCCACCAACATGTTTTTTTACCGAAAAACTGACTTTTAGATGATTAGTCTCTCGATATAAAAAAAATATTTCCAAGCGAAATTCGTGAACAAAACGTTAGACTTCCATTTCTAAGCCCCACTATGGGCAAATAATTAGAATCTACTGTTAGGGTAACTCGGTCGGGTGTTTTCAAATGACAGTAACTCTCTTGATTCCCCATCGAAAAATTACAAAATTTGTGCTCAAATTCAAGCTCTGAATGTGTACTTTCTAAAACATACAGGCCGCTTAAACCAAATTCCTCATCGTTCAACAGTTATTGTCGGAACTATACTTAAGGTCACTTTTAATCCAATTCTCTAAGCGATTTAGGCTAGTCAATATCAGGCCGCTAACCTATCATTTACCCAAAGTTTGATTTCGAGATGATTGTTCTCGCGTTATAGGAAAAATATTTCCAAGCCAAATTCATAAACAAAACGTTAGATTTCCATATTTATGGCCCTCCATAGGCACATAATTGGAATCCGTGGTTCGCGTAACTCGATGGGGCAAATTCAAACAAATGTAACTAGCTTGATTTCAACCAAAAAAGTACCAAGTTTGTGCTCAAATTCAAGCTACGAATGTGGTCTATCTAGAACATTGAAGCCGCGTCGAAAAATTTCGTACCGTTCAAAAGGTATGGTCGAAACGGTTACCGTAGGTCACTTTTAACACATTTTATCAGCGATTACGGCTCGTGAATAACTAGCCACTAACTTGTTTTTTTGCTGAAAAATTGAGTTTTAGATGATTGGTCTCGCGATATAAAAAAAATATTTCCAAGTGAAATCCGTGAACAAAACGTTTAGACTTCCATTCTTACACCCCACTACGGGCACATAATTAGAATCTACTGTTCCGGTAACTCGGCAGAGTGTTTTTCAAATGACAATAACTCTCTTGATTTCCTTCGAAAAAATACAAAATTTGAGTTCAAATTCAAGCTCTGATTGTGTACTTTCTAAAACATACAGGCCGCCTAAAAAAATTACTCACCGTTCAACAGTTATTGTCGAAACGATTACGGAAGGTCACTTTTCATCCAATTCTCTAAGCGATTAAGGCTAGTCAATATCAGCTGCTAACCTATCATTTACCCAAAGTTTGATTTCGAGATGATTGTTCTCGCGTTATAGGAAAAAAATTTCCAGGCCAAATTCATAAACAAAACGTTAGATTTCCATATTTATGGCCCTCCATAGGCACATAATTGGAATCCGTGGTTCGGGGTAACTCGGTGGGGCAATTTCAAACCAATGTAACTCGCTTGATTTCAACCGAAAAAGTGCCAAATTTGTGTTCAGATTCAAGCTAGGAATGTGTTCTATTTAGAACATTGAGGCCAGCGTCTAAAAATTCCATACCGTTCAAAAGCTATGGTCGAAACGGTTACCGTAGGTCACTTTCAATACATTTTATCAGCGACTACGGCTCGTGAATAACTAGCCACCAACATGTTTTTTAACCGAACAACTGAGTTTTAGATGATTGGTCTCACGATATAAAAAAAATATTTCCAAGCGAAATTCGTGTAAAAAACGTTAGACTTCCATTTTTATGCCCCACTATGAGCACATAATTAGAATCTACTGTTCGGGGTAACTCGGCAGAGTGTTTTTCAAATGACAATAATTCTCTTGATTTCCATAGAAAAAATACAAAATTTGTGTTCAAATCCAAGCTCTGATTGTGAAATTTCTAAAACGTACAGGCTGCTTAAAAAAATTCCTCACCGTTCAACAGTTATTGTCAGAACGATTACGGAAGGTCACTTTTCATCCAATTCTCTATGCGATTAAGGCTAGTCAATATCAGGCCGCTAACCTATCATTTACCCAAAGTTTGATTTCGAGATGATTGTTCTCGCGTTATAGTAAAAATATTTCCAAGCCAAATTCATAAACAAAACGTTAGATTTCCATATTTATGGCCCTCCATAGGCACATAATTGGAATCCGTTGTTCGAGTAACTCGGTGGGGCAATTTCAAACCAATGTAACTCGCTTGATTTCCACCGAAAAAGTGCCAAATTTGTGTTCAGATTCAAGCTAGGAAAGTGTTCTATTTAGAACATTCAGGCCGCGTCTAAAAATTCCGTACCGTTCAAAAGCTATGGTCGAAACGGTTACCGTAGGTCACTTTCAATACATTTTCTCAGCGATTACGGCTCGTGAATAAGTAGCCACTAACATGTTTTTTTTTACCGAAAAATTGAGTTTTAGATGATTGGTCTCGCGATATAAAAAAAAGACTTCCAAGCGAAATTCGTGAACAAAACGTTAGACTTCCATTTTTACGCCCTGCTATGGGCACATAATTAGAATCTACTGTTCGGGGTAACTCGGCGAGGTGTTTTCAAATGACAATAACTCTCTTGATTTCCACCGAAAAAATACAAAATTTTGTTCAAATTCAAGCTCTGATTGTGTACTTTCTAAAACATACAGGCCTCTTAAAAAAATTCCTCACCGTTCAACAGTTATTGTCGGAACTATTACCGAGGGTCACTTTTAATCCAATTCTCTAAGCGATTAAGGCTAGTCAATATCAGGCCGCTAACCTATCATTTACCCAAAGTTTTGATTTCGAGATGATTGTTCTCGCGTTATAGGAAAAATTTTTCCAAGCCAAATTCATAAACAAAACGTTAGATTTCCATATTTATGGCCCTGCATAGGCACATAGTTGGAATCCGTGGTTCGGGTAACTCGGTGGGGCAATTTCAAACCAATGTAAGTCGCTTCTTTGCACCGAAAAACTGCCAAATTTGTGTTCAGATTCAAGCTAGGAATGTCTTCTATTTAGAACATTCAGGCCGCGTCTAAAAATTCCGTACCGTTCAAAAGCTATGGTCGAAACGGTTACCGTAGGTCACTCTCAATACATTTTCTCAGCGATTACGGCTCGTGAATAACTAGCCACTAACATGTTTTTTTTACCGAAAAATTGAGTTTTAGATGATTGGTCTCGCGATATAAAAAAAATATTTCCAAGCGAAATTCGTGAACAAAACGTTAGACTTCCATTTTTACGCCCCACTATAGGCACATAATTAGAATCTACTGTTCAGGTAACTCGGCGAGTGTTTTCAAATGACAATAACTCTCTTAATTTCCATCAAAAAAATACAAAATTTGTGTTCAAATTCAAGCTCTGATTGTGTACTTTCTAAAACATACAGGCCGCTTAAAAAAATTCTTCACCGTTCAACAGTTATTGTCGAAACGATTACGGCAGGTCACTTCTCATCCAATTCTCTAAGCGATTAAGGCTAGTCAATATCAGCCGCTAAACCTATCATTTACCCAAAGAATTGATTTCGAGATGATTGTTCTCGCGTTACAGGAAAAATAATTCCAAGCCAAATTCATAAACAAAACGTTAGAATTTCCATATTTATGGCCCTCCATAGGCACATAATTGGAATCCGTGGTACGGGTAACTCGGTGGGGCAATTTCAAACCAATGTAAGTCGCTTGATTTCCACCAAAAAAGTGCCAAATTTGTGTTCAGATTCAAGCTAGGGAATGTGTTCTATTTAGAACATTCAGGCCGCGTCTAAAAATTCCGTACCGTTCAAAATCTATGGTCGAAACGGTTACCGTAGGTCACATTCAATACATTTTCTCGGCGATTTAAAAAAAATTTATCCGAGCGAAATTCGTGAACAAAACGATAGACTTCCATTTTTACGCACCACTATGGGCACATAATTAGAATCTACTGTTTGGGAAACTCGGTGGGGTGTTATCAAATGACAATAACTCTCTTGATTTCCATCGAAAAAATACAAAATTTGTGTTCAAATTCAGGCTCTGATTGTGTAGTTTCTAAAACATACAGGCCACTTACACAAAATTCCTCCCCGTTCAACAGTTATTGTCGGAACGATTACCGAGGGTCACTTTTCATCCAATTCTCTAAGCGATTAAGTCTAGTCAATATCGGGCTGCTAACCTATCTATTATCCAAAGTATGACTTCGAGATGATTGATCTCGTGTTATAGGAAAAATATTTCCAAGCCAAATTCATAAACAAAACGTTAGATTTCCATATTTATGGTCCTCCATAGGCACATGATTGGAATCCGTAGTTCGGGTAAGTTGGTGGGGCAAATTCAAACCAATGTAACTAGCTTGATTTGCCCCGAAAAAGTACCAAATTTGTGCTCAAATTCAAGCTACGAATGTGCTCTTGCTAGAACATTCAGGCCGAGTCGAAAAATTTCGTACCGTTCAAAAGCTATGGTCGAAACGGTTACCGTAGGTCACTTTCAATACATTTTATCAGCGACTACGGCTCGTGAATAACTAGCCACCAACATGTTTTTTTACCGAAAAACTGAGTTTTAGATGATTGGTCTCTCGATATAAAAAAAATATTTCCAAGCGAAATTCGTGAACAAAACGTTAGACTTCCATTTTTAAGCCCCACTATGGGCAAATAATTAGAATCTACTGTTCGGGTAACTCGGTCGGGTGTTTTCAAATGACAGTAACTCTCTTGATTTCCATCGAAAAAATACAAAATTTGTGCTCAAATTCAAGCTCTGAATGTGTACTTTCTAAAACATACAGGCCGCTTAAACAAAATTCCTCATCGTTCAACAGTTATTGTCGGAACTATTACTTAAGGTCACTTTTAATCCAATTCTCTAAGCGATTTAGGCTAGTCAATATCAGGCCGCTAACCTATCATTTACCCAAAGTTTGATTTCGAGATGATTGTTCTCGCGTTATAGGAAAAATATTTCCAAGCCAAATTCATAAACAAAACGTTAGATTTCCATATTTATGGCCCTCCATAGGCACATAATTGGAATCCGTGGTTCCCGTAACTCGGTGGGGCAAATTCAAACCAATGTAACTAGCTTGATTTCCACCGAAAAAGTACCAAATTTGTGCTCAAATTCAAGCTACGAATGTGGTCTATCTAGAACATTCAGGCCGCGTCGAAAAATTTCGTACCGTTCAAAAGGTACGGTCGAAACGGTTACCGTAGGTCACTTTTAACACATTTTATCAGCGATTACGGCTCGTGAATAACTAGCCACTAACTTGTTTTTTTGCCGAAAAATTGAGTTTTAGATGATTGGTCTCGCGATATAAAAAAAATATTTCCAAGTGAAATTCGTGAACAAAACGTTAGACTTCCATTCTTACGCCCCACTATGGGCACATAATTAGAATCTACTGTTCCGGTAACTCGGCAGAGTGTTTTCAAATGACAATAACCCTCTTGATTTCCATCGAAAAAATACAAAATTTGTGTTCAAATTCAAGCTCTGATTGTGTACTTTCTAAAACATACAGGCCGCCTAAAAAAATTTCACACCGTTCAACAGTTATTGTCGAAACGATTATGGAAGGTCACTTTTCATCCAATTCTCTAAGCGATTAAGGCTAGTCAATATCGGCCGCTAACCTATCATTTACCCAATGTTTGATTTCGAGATGATTGTTCTCACGTTATAGG
Organism: Quercus gilva; assembly: GCA_023621385.1. NCBI lineage: Eukaryota > Viridiplantae > Streptophyta > Magnoliopsida > Fagales > Fagaceae > Quercus > Quercus gilva. The sequence goes on along the minus strand of CM042480.1, from coordinate 63,315,070 downwards.
AAAAATATTTCCAAGCCAAATTCATAAACAAAACGTTAGATTTCCATATTTATGGCCCTCCATAGGCACATAATTGGAATCTGTGGTTCGGGTAACTCAATGGGGCAATTTCAAACCAATGTAAGTCGCTTGATTTCCACCAAAAAAGTGCCAAATTTGTGTTCAGATTCAAGCTAGGAATGTGTTCTATTTAGTAATATCAGGCCGCGTCTAGAAATACCGTACCGTTCAAAAGCTATGGTCGAAACGGTTGCCGTAGGTCACTTTCAATATGTTTTCTCAGTGATTACGGCTCGTGAATCACTAGCCACTAACATGTGTTTTTACCGAAAAATTGAGTTTTAGATGATTGGTCTCGCGATATAAAAAAAATATTTCCAAGCGAAATTCGTGAACAAAACGTTAGACTTCCATTTTCACGCCCCACTATGGGAACATAATTAGAATCTACTGTTTGGGAAACTCGGTAGGGTGTTTTCAAATGAGAATAACTCTCTTGATTTCCATCGAAAAAATACAAAATTTGTGTTCAAATTCAAGCTCTGATTGTGTACTTTCTAAAACATTCAGGCCGCTTAAACAAAATTCCTCCCCGTTCAACAGTTATTGTCGGAACGATTACCGAAGGTCACTTTTCATCCAATTCTCTATGCGATTAAGTCCTGTCAATATCGGGCTGCTAACCTATCTATTATCCAAAGTATGATTTCGAGATGATTGATCTCGTGTTATAGGAAAAATATTTCCAAGCCAAATTCATAAACAAAACGTTAGATTTCCATATTCATGGCCCTCCATAGGCACATGATTGGAATCCGTGGTTCGCGTGACTCGGTGGGGCAAATTCAAACCAATGTAACTAGCTTGATTTCCACCGAAAAAGTACCAAATTTGTGCTCAAATTCATGCTACGAATGTGCTCTATCTAGAACATTAAGGCCGCGTCGAAAAATTTCGTACCGTTCAAAAGGTATGGTCGAAATGGTTACCGTAGGTCACTTTTAACAAATTTTATCAGCGATTACGGCTTGTGAATAACTAGCCACAAACATGTTTTTTTACCGAAAAATTGAGTTTTAGATGATTGGTCTCGCGATATAAAAAAAATATTTCCAAGCGAAATTCGTGAACAAAACGTTAGACTTCCATTTTTATGCCCCACTATGGGCACATAATTAGAATCCATTGTTCGGGTAACTCGGCGGAGTGTTTTCAAACGACAATAATTCTCCTGATTTCCGTCGAAAAAATACAAAATTTGTGTTCAAATTCAAGCTCTGATTGTGTACCTTCTAAAACGTACAGGCTGCTTAAAAAAATTCCTCACCGTTCAACAGTTATTGTCGGAACGATTACGGAAGGTCACTTTTCATCCAATTCTCTATGCGATTAAGGCTAGTCAATATCAGGCCGCTAACCTATCATTTATCCAAAGTTTGATTTCGAGATGATTGTTCTCGCGTTATAGGAAAAATATTTCTAAGCCAAATTCATAAACAAAACGTTAGATTTCCATATTTATGACCCTCCATAGGCACATAATTGGAATCCGTGGTTCGGGTAACTCGGTGGGGTAATTTCAAACCAATGTAACTCGCCTGATTTCCAACGAAAAAGTGCCAAATTTGTGTTCAGATTCAAGCTAGGAATGTGTTCTATTTAGAACATTGAGGCCGCGTCTAAAAATTCCATACCGTTCAAAAGCTATGGTCGAAACGGTTACCGTAGGTCACTTTCAATACATTTTATCAGTGACTACGGCTCATGAATAACTAGCCACCAACATGTTTTTTTACCGAAAAACTGAGTTTTAGATTATTGGTCTCGCGATAAAAAAAAAATATTTCCAAGCGAAATTTGTGAACAAAACGTTAGACTTCCATTTTTAAGTCCCACTATGGGCAAATAATTAGAATCTACTGTTCGGGTAACTCGGTTGGGTGTTTTCAAATGACAGTAACTCTCTTGATTTCCATCGAAAAAATACAAAATTTGTGCTCAAATTCAAGCTCTGAATGTGTACTATCCAAAACATACGGGCCGCTTAAAAAAATTCGTCAACGTTCAACAGTTATTCTCGAAACGATTACGGAAGGTCACTTATCATCCAATTCTCTAAGCGATTAAGGCTAGTCAATATCAGCCGCTAACCTATCATTTACCCAAAGTTTGATTTCGAGATGATTGTTCTCGCGTTATAGGAAAAATATTTCCAAGCCAAATTCATAAACAAAACGTTAGATTTCCATATTTATGGCCCTCCATAGGCACATAATTGGAATCCGTGGTTCGGGTAACTCAGTGGGGCAATTTCAAACCAATGTAAGCCGCTTGATTTCCACCAAAAAAGTGCCAAATTTGTGTTCAGATTCAAGCTAGGAATGTGTTCTATTTAGAACATTCAGGCCGTGTCTAAAAATTCCGTACCGTTCAAGAGCTATGGTCGAAACGGTTACCGTAGGTCACTTTCAATACATTTTCTCAGCGATTACAGTTCGTGAATCACTAGCCACTAACATGTTTTTTTTACCGAAAAATTGAGTTTTAGATGATTGGTCTCGCGATATAAAAAAAATACATCCAAGCGAAATTCGTGAACAAAACGTTAGACTTCCATTTTTACGCCCCACTATGGGCACATAATTAGAATCTACTATTTGGGAAACTCGGTGGGGTGTTATCAAATGACAATAACTCTCTTGATTTCCGTCGAAAAAATACAAAATTTGTGTTAAAATTCAAGCTCTGATTGTGTAGTTTCAAAAACATACAGGCCGCTTAAACAAAATTCCACCCCGTTCAACAGTTATTGTCGGAACGATTACCGAAGGTCACCTTTCATCCAATTCTCTAAGCGATTAAGTCTAGTCAATATCGGGCTGCTAACCTATCTATTATCCAAAGTATGACTTCGAGATGATTGATCTCGTGTTATAGGAAAAATATTTCCAAGCCAAATTCATAAACAAAACGTTAGATTTCCATATTTATGGTCCTCCATAGGCACATGATTGGAATCCGGTAGTTCGGGTAAGTTGGTGGGGCAAATTCAAACCAATGTAACTAGCTTGATTTGCCGCCGAAAAAGTACCAAATTTTTGCTCAAATTCAAGCTACGAATGTGCTCTAGCTAGAACATTCAGGCCACGTCGAAAAAATTTCGTACCGTTCAAAAGCTATGGTCGAAACGGTTACCGTAAGTCACTTTCAATACATTTTATCAGCGACTACGGCTCGTGAATAACTAGCCACCAACATGTTTTTTTACCGAAAAACTGAGTTTTAGATGATTGGTCTCTCGATATAAAAAAAATATTTCCAAGCGAAATTCGTGAACAAAACGTTAGACTTCCATTTTTAAGCCCCACTTATGGGCAAATAATTAGAATCTACTGTTCGGAGTAACTCGGTCGAGTGTTTTCAAATGACAGTAACCACTCTTGATTTCCATCGAAAAAAATACAAAATTTGTGTTCAAATTCAAGCTCTGATTATGTACTTTCTAAAACATACAGGCCGCCTAAAAAAATTACTCACCGTTCAACAGTTATTGTCGAAACGATTACGGAAGGTCACTTTTCATCCAATTCTCTAAGCGATTAAGGCTAGTCAATATCAGCCGCTAACCTATCATTTACCCAAAGTTTGATTTCGAGATGATTGTTCTCGCGTTATAGGAAAAATATTTCCAAGCCAAATTCATAAACAAAAACGTTAGATTTCCATATTTATGGCCCTCCATAGGCACATAATTGGAATCCGTGGTTCGGGTAACTCGGTGGGGCAATTTCAAACCAATGTAACTCGCTTGATTTCCACCGAAAAAGTGCCAAATTTGTGTTCAGATTCAAGCTAGGAATGTGTTCTATTTAGAACATTGAGGCCGCGTCTAAAAATTCCATACCGTTCAAAAGCTATGGTCGAAACGGTTACCGTAGGTCACTTTCAATACATTTTATCAGCGACTACGGCTCATGAATAACTAGCCACCAACATGTTTTTTAACCGAAAAAACTGAGTGTTTAGATGATTGGTCTCACGATATAAAAAAAATATTTCCAAGCGAAATTCGTGTAAAAAACGTTGGACTTCCATTTTTATGCCCCACTATGAGCACATAATTAGAATCTACTGTTCGGGTAACTCGGCAGAGTGTTTTCAAATGACAATAATTCTCTTGATTTCCATAGAAAAAATACAAAATTTGTGTTCAAATCCAAGCTCTGATTGTGAAGTTTCTAAAACGTACAGGCTGCTTAAAAAAATTCCTCACCGTTCAACAGTTATTGTCAGAACGATTACGGAAGGTCACTTTTCATCCAATTCTCTATGCGATTAAGGCTAGTCAATATCAGGCCGCTAACCTATCATTTACCCAAAGTTTGATTTCGAGATGATTGTTCTCGCGTTATAGTAAAAATATTTCCAAGCCAAATTCATAAACAAAACGTTAGATTTCCATATTTATGGACCTCCATAGGCACATAATTGGAATCCGTGGTTCGAGTAACTCGGTGGGGCAATTTCAAACCAATGTAACTCGCTTGATTTCCACCGAAAAAGTGCCAAATTTGTGTTCAGATTCAAGCTAGGAATGTCTTCTATTTAGAACATTCAGGCCGCGTCTAAAAATTCCGTACCGTTCAAAAGCTATGGTCGAAACGGTTACCGTAGGTCACTTTCAATACATTTTCTCTGCGATTACGGCTCGTGAATAAGTAGCCACTAACATGTTTTTTTTACCGAAAAATTGAGTTTTAGATGATTGGTCTCGCGATATAAAAAAAAGACTTCCAAGCGAAATTCGTGAACAAAACGTTAGACTTCCATTTTTACGCCCTACTACGGGCACATAATTAGAATCTACTGTTCGGGTAACTCGGCGAGGTGTTTTCAAATGACAATAACTCTCTTGATTTCCACCGAAAAAATACAAAATTTTGTTCAAATTCAAGCTCTTATTCTGTACTTTCTAAAACATACAGGCCTCTTAAAAAAAATCCTCACCGTTCAACAGTTATTGTCGGAACTATTACCGAGGGTCACTTTTAATCCAATTCTCTAAGCGATTAAGGCTAGTCAATATCAGGCCGCTAACCTATCATTTACCCAAAGTTTGATTTCGAGATGATTGTTCTCGCGTTATAGGAAAAATTTTTCCACGCCAAATTCATAAACAAAACGTTAGATTTCCATATTTATGGCCCTCCATAGGCACATAGTTGGAATCCGTGGTTCGGGTAACTCGGTGGGGCAATTTCAAACCAATGTAAGTCGCTTGATTTCCGCCGAAAAAGTGCCAAATTTGTGTTCAGATTCAAGCTAGGAATGTCTTCTATTCAGAACATTCAGGCCGCGTCTAAAAATTCCGTACCGTTCAAAAGCTATGGTCGAAACGGTTACCGTAGGTCACTTTCAATACATTTTCTCAGCGATTACGGCTCGTGAATAACTAGCCACTAACATGTATTTTTTACCGAAAAATTGAGTTTTACATGATTGGTCTCGCGATATAAAAAAAATATTTCCATGCGAAATTCGTGAACAAAACGTTAGACTTCCATTTTTACGCCCCACTATGGGCACATAATTAGAATCTACAGTTCAGGTAACTCGGCGGAGTGTTTTCAAATGACAATAACTCTCTTAATTTCGATAAAAAAAAATACAAAATTTGTGTTCAAATTCAAGCTCTGATTGTGTGCTTTCTAAAACATACAGGCCGCTTAAAAAAATTCCTCACCGTTCAACAGTTATTGTCGAAACGATTACGGAAGGTCACTTCTCGTCCAATTCTCTAAGCGATTAAGGCTAGTCAATATCAGCCGCTAACCTATCATTTACCCAAAGATTGATTTCGAGATGATTGTTCTCGCGTTATAGGAAAAATATTTCCAAGCCAAATTCATAAACAAAACCTTAGATTTCCATATTTATGGCCCTCCATATGCACATAATTGGAATCCGTGGTTCGGGTAACTCGGTGGGGCAATTTCAAACCAATGTAAGTCACTTGATTTCCACCAAAAAAGTGCGAAATTTGTGTTCAGATTCAAGCTAGGAATGTGTTCTATTTAGAACATTCAGGCCGCGTCTAAAAATTCCGTACCGTTCAAAAGCTATGGTCGAAACGGTTACCGTAGGTCACTTTCAATACATTTTCTCTGCGATTACAGCTCGTGAATCACTAGCCACTAACATGTTTTTTTACCGAAAAATTGAGTTTTTGATGATTGGTCTCGCGATATAAAAAAAATATATCCAAGCGAAATTAGTGAACAAAACGATAGACTTCCATTTTTACGCCCCACTATGGGCACATAATTAGAATCTACTGTTTGGGAAACTCGGTGGGGTGTTATCAAATGACAATAACTCTCTTGATTTCCATCGAAAAAATACAAAATTTGTGTTCAAATTCAAGCTCTGATTGTGTAGTTTCTAAAACATACAGGCCGCTTAAACAAAATTCCTCCCCGTTCAACAGTTATTGTCGGAACAATTACCGAAGGTCACTTTTCATCCAATTCTCTAAGCGATTAAGTCTAGTCAATATCGGGCTGCTAACCTATCTATTATCCAAAGTATGACTTCGAGATGATTAATCTCGTGTTATAGGAAAAATATATCCAAGCCAAATTCATAAACAAAACGTTAGATTTCCATATTTATGGTCCTCCATAGGCACATGATTGGAATCCGTAGTTCGGGTAAGTTGGTGGGGCAAATTCAAACCAATGTAACTAGCTTGATTTGCCCCGAAAAAGTACCAAATTTGTGCTCAAATTCAAGCTACGAATGTGCTCTAGCTAGAACATTCAGGCCACGTCGAAAAATTTCGTACCGTTCAAAAGCTATGGTCGAAACGGTTACCGTAGGTCACTTTCAATACATTTTATCAGCGACTACGGCTCGTGAATAACTAGCCACCAACATGTTTTTTTACTGAAAAATTGAGTTTTAGATGATTGGTCACTCGATATAAAAAAAATATTTCCAAGCGAAATTCGTGAACAAAACGTTAGACTTCCATTTTTAAGCCCCACTATGGGCAAATAATTAGAATCTACTGTTCGGGTAACTCGGTCGGGTGTTTTCAAATGACAGTAACTCTCTTGATTTCCATCGAAAAAATACAAAATTTGTGCTCAAATTCAAGCTCTGAATGTGTACTTTCTAAAACATACAGGCCGCTTAAACAAAATTCCTCATCGTTCAACAGTTATTGTCGGAACTATTACTTAAGGTCACTTTTAATCCAATTCTCTAAGCGATTTAGGCTAGTCAATATCAGGCCGCTAACCTATCATTTACCCAAAGTTTGATTTCGAGATGATTGTTCTCGCGTTATAGGAAAAATATTTCCAAGCCAAATTCATAAACAACACGTTAGATTTCCATATTTATGGCCCTCCATAGGCACATAATTGGAATCCGTGGTTCGCGTAACTTGGTGGGGCAAATTCAAACCAATGTAACTAGCTTGATTTCCACCGAAAAAGTACCAAATTTGTGCTCAAATTCAAGCTACGAATGTGGTCTATCTAGAACATTGAGGCCGCGTCGAAAAATTTCGTACCGTTCAAAAGGTATGGTCGAAACGGTTACCGTAGGTCTCTTTTAACACATTTTATCAGCGATTACGGCTCGTGAATAACTAGCCACTAACTTGTTTCTTTGCCGAAAAATTGAGTTTTAGATGATTGGTCTCGCGATATAAAAAAAATATTTCCAAGTGACATTCGTGAACAAAACGTTAGACTTCCATTCTTACGCCCCACTATGGGCACATAATTAGAATCTACTGTTCCGGTAACTCGGCAGAGTGTTTTCAAATGACAATAACCCTCTTGATTTCCATCGAAAAAATACAAAATTTGTGTTCAAATTCAAGCTCTGATTGTGTACTTTCTAAAACATACAGGCCGCCTAAAAAAATTACTCACCGTTCAACAGTTATTGTCGAAACGATTACAGAAGGTCAACTTTCATCCAATTCTCTAAGCGATTAAAGCTAGTCAATATCAGCCGCTAACCTATCATTTACCCAATGTTTGATTTCGAGATGATTGTTCTCACGTTATAGGAAAAATCTTTCCAAGCCAAATTCATAAACAAAACGTTAGATTTCCATATTTATGGCCCTCCATAGGCACATAATTGGAATCCGTGGTTCGGGTAACTCAATGGGGCAATTTCAAACCAATGTAAGTCACTTGATTTCCACCAAAAAAGTGCCAAATTTGAGTTCAGATTCAAGCTAGGAATGTGTTCTATTTAGTACAATCAGGCCGCGTCTAAAAATACCGTACCGTTCAAAAGCTATGGTCGAAACGGTTACCATTGGTCACTTTCAATATGTTTTCTCAGCGATTACGGCTCGTGAATCACTAGCCACTAACATGTGTTTTTACCAAAAAATTGAGTTTTAGATGATTGGTCTCGCGATATAAAAAAAAATATTTCCAAGCGAAATTCGTGAACAAAACGTTAGACTTCCATTTTCACGCCCCACTATGGGCACATAATTAGAATCTACTGTTTGGGAAACTCGGTGGGGTGTTTTCAAATGAGAATAACTCTCTTGATTTCCATCGAAAAAATACAAACTTTGTGTTGAAATTCAAGCTCTGATTGTGTACTTTCTAAAACATTCAGGCCGCTTAAACAAAATTCCTCCCCGTTCAACAGTTATTGTCGGAACGATTACCGAAGGTCACTTTTCATCCAATTCTCTATGCGATTAAGTCTTGTCAATATCGGGCTGCTAACCTATCTATTATCCAAAGTATGATTTCGAGATGATTGATCTAGTGTTATAAGAAAAATATTTCCAAGCCAAATTCATAAACAAAACGTTAGATTTCCATATTCATGGCCCTCCATAGGCACATAATTGGAATCCGTGGTTCGCGTAACTCGGTGGGGCAAATTCAAACCAATGTAACTAGCTTGATTTCCACCGAAAAAGTACCGAATTGGTGCTCAAATTCAAGCTACGAATGTGTTCTATCTAGAACATTGAGGCCGCGTCGAAAAATTTCGTACCATTCAAAAGGTATGGTCGAAATGGTTACCGTAGGTCACTTTTAACACATTTTATCAGCGATTACGGCTTGTGAATAACTAGCCAATAACATGTTTTTTTACCGAAAAATTAAGTTTTAGATGATTGGTCTCGCGATATAAAAAAAATATTTCCAAGCGAAATTCGTGAACAAAACGTTAGACTTCCATTTTTATGCCCCACTATGGGCACATAATTAGAATCCATTGTTCGGGTAACTCGGCGGAGTGTTTTCAAACGACAATAATTCTCCTGATTTCCGTCGAAAAAATACAAAATTTGTGTTCAAATTCAAGCTCTGATTGTGTACTTTCTAAAACGTACAGGCTGCTTAAAAAAATTCCTCACCGTTCAACAGTTATTGTCGGAACGATTACGGAAGGTCACTTTTCATCCAATTCTCTATGCGATTAAGGCTAGTCAATATCAGGCCGCTAACCTATCATTTACCCAAAGTTTGATTTCGAGATGATTGTTCTCGCGTTATAGGAAAAATATTTCCAAGCCAAATTCATAAACAAAACGTTAGATTTCCATATTTATGGCCCTCCATAGGCACATAATTGGAATCCGTGGTTCGGGTAACTCGGTGGGGTAATTTCAAACCAATGTAACTCGCTTCATTTCCAACGAAAAAGTGCCAAATTTGTGTTCAGATTCAAGCTAGGAATGTGTTCTATTTAGAACATTGAGGCCGCGTCTAAAAATTCCGTACCGTTCAAAAGCTATGGTCGAAACGGTTACCGTAGGTCACTTTCAATACATTTTATCAGCGACTACGGCTCGTGAATAACTAGCCACCAACATGTTTTTTTACCGAAAAACTGAGTTTTAGATGATTGGTCTCGCGATAAAAAAAAAAAAATATTTCCAAGCGAAATTCGTGAACAAAACGTTAGACTTCCATTTTTAAGCCCCACTATGGGCAAATAATTAGAATCTACTGTTCGGGTAACTCGGTTTGGTGTTTTCAAATGACAGTAACTCTCTTGATTTCCATCGAAAAAATACAAAATTTGTGCTCAAATTCAAGCTCTGAATGTGTACTTTCTAAAACATACAGGCCGCTTAAACAAAATTCCTCATCGTTCAACAGTTATTCTCGGAACTATTACCGAAGCTCACTTTTAATCCAATTCTCTAAGCGATTTAGGCTAGTCAATATCAGGCCGCTAACCTATCATTTACCCAAAGTTTGATTTCGAGATGATTGTTCTCGCGTTATAGGAAAAATATTTCCAAGCCAAATTCAAAAACAAAACGTTAGATTTCCATATTTATGGCCTTCCATAGGCACATAATTGGAATCCGTGGTTCGCGTAACTCGGTGGGGCAAATTCAAACCAATGTAACTAGCTTTATTTCCACCGAAAAAGTGCCAAATTCGTGCTCAAATTCAAGCTACGAATGTGGTCTATCTAGAACATTGCGGCCGCGTCGAAAAATTTCGTACCGTTCAAAAGGTATGGTCGAAACGGTTACCGTAGGTCACTTTTAACACATTTTATCAGCGATTACGGCTCGTGAATAACTAGCCACTAACTTGTTTTTTTGCCGAAAAATTGAGTTTTAGATGATTGGTCTCGCGATATAAAAATAATATTTCCAAGTGAAATTCGTGAACAAAACGATAGACTTCCATTTTTACGCCCCACTATGGGCACATAATTAGAATCTACTGTTCAGGTAACTCGACGGAGTGTTTTCAAATAACAATAACTCTCTTTATTTCCATCGAAAAAATTCAAAATTTGTGTTCAAATTCAAGCTCTGATTGTGTACTTTCTAAACATACGGGCCGCTTAAAAAAATTCCTCACCGTTCAACAGTTATTCTCGAAACGATTACGGAAGGTCACTTCTCATCCAATTCTCTAAGCGATTAAGGCTAGTCAATATCAGCCGCTAACCTATCATTTACCCAAAGTTTGATTTCGAGATGATTGTTCTCGCGTTATATGAAAAATATTTCCAAGCCAAATTCATAAACAAAACGTTAGATTTCCATATTTATGCCCATCCATAGGCACATAATTGGAATCCGTGGTTCGGGTAACTCGATGGGGCAATTTCACACCAATGTAAGTCGCTTGATTTCCACCAAAAAAGTGCCAAATTTGTGTTCAGATTCAAGCTAGGAATGTGTTCTGTTTGGAACATTCAGGCCGCGTCTAAAAATTCCGTACCGTTCAAAAGCTATAGTCGAAACGGTTACCGTAGGTCACTTTCAATATATTTTCTCAGCGATTACGGCTCGTGAATCACTAGCCACTAACATGTGTTTTTACCGAAAAATTGAGTTTTAGATGATTGGTCTCGCGATATAAAAAAAATATTTCTAAGCGAAATTCGTGAATAAAACGTTAGACTTCCATTTTTACGTCCCACTATGGACACATAATTAGAATTTACTGTTTGGGAAACTCGGTGGGGTGTTTTCAAATGACAATAACTCTCTTGATTTCCATCGAAAAAATACAAAGTTTGTGTTCAAATTCAAGCTCTGATTGTGTACTTTCTAAAACATACGGGCCGCTTAAACAAAATTCCTCTCCGTTCAACGGTTATTGTCAGAACGATTACCGATGGTCACTTTTCATCCAATTCTCTATGCGATTAAGTCTAGTCAATATCGGGCTGCTAACCTATCTATTATCCAAAGTATGATTTCGAGATGATTGATCTCGTGTTATAGGAAAAGTATTTCCAAGCCAAATTCATAAACAAAACGTTAGATTTCCATATTCATGGCCCTCAATAGTCACATAATTGGAATCCGTGGTTCGCGTAACTTGGTGGGGCAAATTCAAACCAATGTAACTAGCTTGATTTCCCCCGAAAAAGTACCAAATTTGTGCTCAAATTCAAGCTACGAATGTGTTCTATCTAGAACATTGAGGCCGCGTCGAAAAATTTCGTACCGTTCAAAAGGTATGGTCGAAACGGTTACCGTAGGTCACTTTTAACACATTTTATCAGCGATTACGGCTCGTGAATAACTAGCCACTAACATGGTTTTTTACCGAAAAATTGAGTTTTAGATGATTGGGCTCGCGATATAAAAAAAAATTTCCAAGCGAAATTCGTGAACAAAACGTTAGACTTCCATTTTTATGCCCCACTATGGGCAAATAATTAGAATCTACTGTTTGGGTAACTCGGCGTAGTGTTTTCAAATGACAATAATTCTCTTCATTTCCATCGAAAAAACACGAAATTTGTGTTCAAATTCAAGTTCTGATTGTGTACTTTCTAAAACGTACAGGCTGCTTAAAAAAATTCCTCACCGTTCAACAGTTATTGTCGGAACGATTACGGAAGGTCACTTTTCATCCAATTCTCTATGCGATTAAGGCTAGTCAATATCAGGCCGCTAACCTATCACGTACCCAAAGTTTGATTTCGAGATGATTGTTCTCGCGTTATAGGAAAAATATTTCCAAACCAAATTCATAAACAAAACGTTTGATTTCCATATTTATGGCCCTCCATAGGCACATAATTGGAATCCGTGGTTCGGATAACTCGGTGGGGCAATTTCAAACCGATGTAACTCGCTTGATTTCCACCGAAAAAGTGCCAAATTTCTGTTCAAATTCAAGCTAGGAATGTGTTCTATTTAGAACATTCAGGCCGCGTCTAAAAATTCCGTACCGTTCAAAAGCTATGGTCGAAACGGTTACCGTACGTCACTTTCAATACATTTTCTCAGCGATTACGGCTCGTGAATAACAAGCCACTAACATGTTTTTTTATCGAAAAATTGAGTTTTAGATGATTGGTCTCACGATTTAAAAAAAATATTTCCAAGCGAAATTCGTGATCAAAACTTCAGACTTCCATTTCTACACCCCACTATGGGCACATAATTAGAATCTACTGTTCGGCTAACTCGGCAAGGTGTTTTCAAATGACAATATCTCTCTTGATTTCCACCGAAAAAATACAAAATTTTGTTCAAATTCAGGCTCTAATTGTGTACTTTCTAAAACATACAGGCCTCTTAAAAAAATTCCTCACCGATCAACAGTTATTGTCGGAAGTATTACCGAGGCTCAGTTTTAATCCAATTCTCTAAGCGATTAAGGCTAGTCAATATCAGGCCGCTAACCTATGATTTACCCAAAGTTTGATTTCGAGACGATTGTTCTCGCGTTATAGGAAAAAATTTTCCAAGCCAAATTCATAAACAAAACGTTAGATTTCCATATTTATGGCCCTCCATAGGCACATGGTTGGAATCCGTGATTCGGGTAACTCGGTGGGGCAATTTCAAACCAATGTAAGTCGCTTGATTTCCACCGAAAAAGTGCCGAATTTGTGTTCAGATTCAAGCTAGGAATGTGTTCTATTTAGAACATTCAGGCCGCGTCTAAAAATTCCGTACCGTTCAAAAGCTATGGTCGAAACGGTTATCGTTGGTCACGTTCAATACATTTTCTCAGCGATTACGGCTAGTGAATAACTAGCCACTAACATGTTTTTTACCGAAAAATTGAGTTTTAGATGATTGGTCTCGCGATATAAAAAAAATATTTCCGAGCGAAATTCGTGAACAAAACGTTAGACTTCCATTTTTACGCCCCACTATGGGCACATAGTTAGAATCTACTGTTCGGGTAACTCGGTGGGGTGTTTTCAACTTACAATAACTCTCTTGATTTCCATCGAAAAAATACAAAATTTGTGTTCAAATTCAATCTCTGATTGTGTACTTTCTAAAACATACAGGCCGCTTAAAAAAATTCCTCACCGTTTAACAGTTATTGTCGGAACGATTACCGAAGGTCACTTTTCATACAATTCTCTAAGCGATTAAGGCTAGTCAATATCAGCCGCGAACGTATCATTTACCCAAAGTTTGATTTCGAGATCATTGTTCTCGCGTTGTAGGAAAAATATTTCCAAGCCAAATTCATAAACAAAACGTTAGATTTCCATATTTATGGCCCTCCATAGGCACATAATTGGAATCCGTGGTTCGGGTAACTCGGTGGGGCAATTTCAAACCAATGTAAGTCGCTTGATTTCCACCAAAAAAGTGCCAAATTTGTGTTTAGATTCAAGCTAGGAATGTGTTCTATTTAGAACATTCAGGCCGCGTCTAAAAATTCCGTACCGTTCAAAAGCTACGGTCGAAACGGTTACGTAGGTCACTTTCAATACATTTTCTCAGCGATTACGGCTCGTGAATCACTTGCCACTGACATGTTTTTTTACCGAAAAATTGAGTTTTAGATGATTGGTCTCGCGATATAAAAAAAATATTTCCAAGCGAAATTCGTGAACAAAGCGTTAGACTTCCATTTTTAAGCCCCATTATGGGCACATAATTAGAATCTACTGTTTGGGAAACTCGGCGGGGTGTTTTCAAATGACAATAACTCTCTTGATTTCCATCGAAAAAATACAAAATTTGTGTTCAAAATCAAGCTCTGATTGTGTACTTTCTAAGACATACAGGCGGCTTAAACAAAATTCCTCCCCGTTCAACAGTTATTGTCGGAACGATTACCGAAGGTCACTTTTCATCCAATTCTCTAAGCGATTAAGTCTAGTCAATATCGGGCTGCTAACCTATCTATTATCCAAAGTATGATTTCGAGATGATCGATCTCTTGTTATAGGAAAAATATTTCCAAGCCAAATTCATAAACAAAACGTTAGATTTCCATATTTACGGCCCTCCATAGGCACATACTTGGAATCCGTGGTTCGCGTAACTTGGTGTGGCAAATTCAAACCAATGTAACTAGCTTGATTTCCACCGAAAAAATCCAAATTTGTGCTCAAATTCAAGCTACGAATGTGTTCTATCTAGAACATTCAGGCCGCGTTGAAAAATTTCGTACCGTTCAAAAGGTATGGTCGAAACGGTTACCGTAGGTCACTCTTAACACATTTTATCAGCGATTACGGCTCGTGAATAACTAGCCAGTAACATGCTTTTTTACAGAAAAATTGAGTTTTAGATGATTGGTCTCGCGATATAAAAAAAATATTTCCAAGCGAAATTCGTGACCAAACGTTAGACTTCAATTTTTATGCCCCACTATGGGCACATAATTAGAATCTACTGTTCGGGTAACTCGGCGGAGTGTTTCCAAATGACAATAATTCTCTTGATTTCAATCGAAAAAATACAAAATTTGTGTTCAAATTCAAGCTCTGATTGTGTACTTTCTAAAACGTACAGGCCGCTTAAAAAAATTCCTCACCGTTCAACAGTTATTGTCAGAACGATTACGGAAGGTTACTTTTAATCCAATTCTCTAAGCGATTTAGGCTAGTAAATATCAGGCCGCTAACCTATCATTTACCCAAAGTTTGATTTCGAGATGATTGTTCTCGCGTTATAGGAAAAATATTTCCAAGCCAAATTCATAAACAAAGCGTTAGATTTCCATATTTATGGCCCTCCATAGGCACATAATTGGAATCCGTGGTTCGCGTAACTCGGTGGGGCAAATTCAAATCAATGTAACTAGCTTGATTTCCACTGAAAAAGTACCAAATTTGTGCTCAAATTCAAGCTACGAATGTGTTCTATCTAGAACATTGAGGCCGCGTCGAAAAATTTTGAACCGTTCAAAAGGTATGGTCGAAACGGTTACCGTAGGTCACTTTTAACACATTTTATCAGCGATTACGGCTCGTGAATAACTAGCCACTAACATGTTTTTTTACCGAAAAATTGAGCTTTAGATGATTGGTCTCGCGATATAAAAAAAATATTTCCAAGCGAAATTCGTGAACAAAGCGTTAGACTTCCATTTTTATGCCCCACTATGGGCACATAATTAGAATCTACTGTTCGGGTAACTCGGCGGAGTGTTTTCAAATGACAATAATTCTCTTGATTTCCATCGAAAAAATACAAAATTTGTGTTCAAATTCAAGCTCTGATTGTGTACTTTCTAAAACATACAGGCTGCTTAAAAAAATTCCTCACCATTCAACAGTTATTGTCGGAACGATTACGGAAGGTCACTTTTCGTCCAATTCTCTATGCGATTAAGGCTAGTCAATATCAGGCCGCTAGCCTATCATTTACCCAAAGTTTGATTTCGAGATGATTGTTCTAGCGTTATAGGAAAAATATTTCCAAGCCAAATTCATAAACAAAACGTTAGATTTCCATATTTATGGCACTCCATAGGCACATAATTGGAATCCGTGGTTCGGGTAACTCGGGGGGACAATTTCAAACCAATGTAACTCGTTTGATTTCCACCAAAAAAAGTGCCAAATTTGTGTTCAGATTCAAGCTAGGAATGTGTTCTATTTAGAACATTCAGGCCGCGTCTAAAAATTCCGTACCGTTCAAAAGCTATGGTCGAAACGGTTACCGTAGGTCACTTTCAATACA
Source organism: Quercus gilva (assembly GCA_023621385.1). NCBI lineage: Eukaryota > Viridiplantae > Streptophyta > Magnoliopsida > Fagales > Fagaceae > Quercus > Quercus gilva. The sequence continues at coordinate 63,298,635 of CM042480.1, read as the reverse complement.
TTTTCTCAGCGGTTACAGCTCGTGAATCACTAGCCACTAACATGTTTTTTTTACCGAAAAATTGAGTTTTAGATGATTGGTCTCGCGATATAAAAGAAATATATCCAAGCGAAATTCGTGAACAAAACATTAGACTTCCATTTTTACGCCCCACTATGGGCACATAATTAGAATCTACTGTTTGGGAAACTCGGTGGGGTGTTTTCAAATGACAATAACTCTCTTGATTTCCCTCGAAAAAATACAAAATTTGAGTTCAAATTCAAGCTCTGATTATGTAGTTTCTAAAACATACAGGCTGCTTAAAAAAATTCCTCACCGTTCAACAGTTATTGTCGGAACTATTACCGAAGGTCACTTTTAATCCAATTCTCTAAGCGATTTAGGCTAGTCAATATCAGGCCGCTAACCTATCATTTACCCGAAGTTTGATTTCGAGATGATTGTTCTCGCGTTATAGGAAAAATATTTCCAGGCCAAATTCATAAACAAAGCGTTAGATTTCCATATTTATGGCCCTCCATAGGCACATAATTGGAATCCGTGGTTCGCGTAACTCGGTGGGGCAAATTCAAACCAGTGTAACTAGCTTGATTTCCACTGAAAAAGTACCAAATTTGTGCTCAAATTCAAGCTACGAATGTGTTCTATCTAGAACATTGAGGGCCGCGTCGAAAAATTTCGTACCGTTCAAAAGGTATGGTCGAAACGGTTACCGTAGGTCCCTGTTAACACATTTTATCAGCGATTACGGCTCGTGAAAAACTAGCCACTAACATGTTTTTTTACAGAAAAATTGAGCTTTAGATGATTGGTCTCGCGATATAAAAAAAATATTTCCAAGCGAAATTCGTGAACAAATCGTTAGACTTTCATTTTTATGCCCCACTATGGGCACATAATTAGAATCTACTGTTCGGGTAACTTGGCGAAGTGTTTTCAAATGACAATAATTCTCTTGATTTCCATCGAAAAAATACAAAATTCGTGTTCAAATTCAAGCTCTGATTGTGTACTTTCTAAAACATTCAGGCTGCTCAAAAAAATTCCTCACCATTCAACAGTTATTGTCGGAACGATTACGGAAGGTCACTTTTCGTCCAATTCTCTATGCGATTAAGGCTAGTCAATATCAGGCCGCTAACCTATCATTTACCCAAAGTTTGATTTCGAGATGATTGTTCTCGCGTTATAGGAAAAATATTTCCAAGCCAAATTCATAAACAAAACGTTAGATTTCCAAATTTATGGCCTTACATAGGCACATAATTGGAATCCGTGGTTCGGGTAACTCGGTGGGGCAATTTCAAACCAATGTAACTCGCTTGATTTCCACCAAAAAAGTGCCAAATTTGTGTTCAGATTCAAGCTAGGAATGTGTTCTATTTAGAACATTCAGGCCGCGTCTAAAAATTCCGTACCGTTCAAAAGCTATGGTCGAAACAGTTACCGTAGGTCACTTTCAATACATTTTCTCAGCGATTACAGCTCGTGAATCACTAGCCACTAACATGTTTTTTTACCGAAAAATTAAGTTTTAGATGATTGGTCTCAAGATATAAAAATAATATATCCAAGCGAAATTCGTGAACAAAACGTTAGACTTCCATTTTTACGCCCCACTATGGGCACATAATTAGAATCTACTGTTCGGGTAACTCGGTGGGGTGTTTTCAACTGACAATATCTCTCTTGATTTCCATCGAAAAAATACAAAATTTGTGTTCAAATTCAATCTCTGATTGTGTACTTTCTAAAACAGACAGGCCGCTTAAAAAAATTCCTCACCGTTTAACAGTTATTGTCGGAACGATTACCGAAGGTCACTTTTCATCCAACTCTCTAAGCGATTAAGGCTAGTCAATATCAGCCGCTAACCTATCATTTACCCAAAGTTTGATTTCGAGATCATTGTTCTCGCGTTGTAGGAAAAATATTTCCAAGCCAAATTCATAAACAAAACATTAGATTTCCATATTTATGGCCCTCCATAGGCACATAATTGGAATCCGTGGTACGGGTAACTCGGTGGGGCAATTTCAAACCAATGTAAGTCGCTTGATTTCCACCAAAAAAGTTCCAAATTTGTGTTCAGATTCAAGCTAGGAATGTGTTCTATTTAGAACATTCAGGCCGCGTCTAAAAATTCCGTACCGTTCAAAAGCTATGGTCGAAACGGTTACCGTAGGTCACTTTCAATACATTTTCTCAGCGATTACGGCTCGTGAATCACTTGCCACTAACATGTTTTTTTACCGAAAAATTGAGTTTGAGATGATTGGTCTCGCGATATGGAAAAATTATTTCCAAGCGAAATTCGTGAACAAAACGTTAGACTTCCATTTTTAAGCCCCACTATGGGCACATAATTAGAATCTACTGTTTGGGAAACTCGGTGGGGTGTTTTCAAATGACAATAACTCTCTTGATTTCCATCGAAAAAATTCAAATTTTTTGTTCAAATTCAAGCTCCGATTGTGTACTTTCTAAAACATACAGGCTGCTTAAAAAAATTCCTCACCAGTCAACAGTTATTGTCGGAACGATTACGGAAGGTCACTTTTAGTCCAATTCTCTATGCGATTAAGGCTAGTCAATATCAGGCCGCTAACCTATCATTTACCCAAAGTTGGATTTCGAGATGATTGTTCTCGCGTTATAGGAAAAATATTTCCAAGCCAAATTCATAAACAAAACGTTAGATTTCCATATTTATGGCCCTCCATAGGCACATAATTGGAATCCGTGGTACGGGTAACTCGGTGGGTCAATTTCAAACCAATGTAAGTCGCTTGATTTCCACCAAAAAAGTGCCAAATTTGTGTTCAGATTCAAGCTAGGAATGTGTTCTATTTAGAACATTCAGGCCGCGTCTAAAAATTCCGTACCGTTCAAAAGCTATGGTCGAAACGGTTACCATAGGTCTCTTTCAATACATTTTCTCAGCGATTACGGCTCGTGAATCACTTGCCACTAACATGTTTTTTTACCGAAAAATTGAGTTTTAGATGATTGGGCTCGCGATATAAAAAAATTATTTCCAAGCGAAATTCGTGAACAAAACGTTAGACTTCCATTTTTAAGCCCCACTATGGGCACATAATTAGAATCTACTGTTTGGGAAACTCGGTGGGGTGTTTTCGAATGACAATAACTCTCTTGATTTCCATCGAAAAAATACAAAATTTGTGTTCAAATTCAAGCTCTGATTGTGTAATTTCTAAAACATACGGGCTGCTTAAAAAAATTCCTCACCATTCAACAGTTATTGTCGGAACGATTACGGAAGGTCACTTTTAGTCCAATTCTCTATGCGATTAAGGCTAGTCAATATCAGGCCGCTAACCTATCATTTACCCAAAGTTTGATTTCGAGATGATTGTTCTCGCGTTATAGGAAAAATATTTCCAAGCCAAATTCATAAACAAAACGTTAGATTTCCATATTTATGGCCCTCCATAGGCACATAATTGGAATCCGTGGTACGGGTAACTCGGTGGGGCAATTTCAAACCAATGTAAGTCGCTTGATTTCCACCAAAAAAGTGCCAAATTTGTGTTCAGATTCAAGCTAGGAATGTGTTCTATTTAGAACATTCAGGCCGCGTCTAAAAATTCTGTACCGTTCAAAAGCTATGGTCGAAACGGTTACCATAGGTCACTTTCAATACATTTTCTCAGCGATTACGGCTCGTGAATCACTTGCCACTAACATGTTTTTTTACCGAAAAATTGAGTTTTAGATGATTGGGCTCGCGATATAAAAAAATTATTTCCAAGCGAAATTCGTGAACAAAACGTTAGACTTCCATTTTTAAGCCCCACTATGGGCACATAATTAGAATCTACTGTTTGGGAAACTCGGTGGGGTGTTTTCGAATGACAATAACTCTCTTGATTTCCATCGAAAAAATACAAAATTTGTGTTCAAATTCAAGCTCTGATTGTGTAATTTCTAAAACATACGGGCTGCTTAAAAAAATTCCTCACCATTCAACAGTTATTGTCGGAACGATTACGGAAGGTCACTTTTAGTCCAATTCTCTATGCGATTAAGGCTAGTCAATATCAGGCCGCTAACCTATCATTTACCCAAAGTTTGATTTCGAGATGATTGTTCTCGCGTTATAGGAAAAATATTTCCAAGCCAAATTCATAAACAAAACGTTAGATTTCCATATTTATGGCCCTCCATAGGCACATAATTGGAATCCGTGGTACGGGTAACTCGGTGGGGCAATTTCAAACCAATGTAAGTCGCTTGATTTCCACCAAAAAAAGTGCCAAATTTGTGTTCAGATTCAAGCTAGGAATGTGTTCTATTTAGAACATTCAGGCCGCGTCTAAAAATTCCGTACCGTTCAAAAGCTATGGTCGAAACAGTTACCGTAGGTCACTTTCAATACATTTTCTCAGCGATTACAGCTCGTGAATCACTAGCCACTAACATGTTTTTTTACCGAAAAATTAAGTTTTAGATGATTGGTCTCAAGATATAAAAATAATATATCCAAGCGAAATTCGTGAACAAAACGTTAGACTTCCATTTTTACGCCCCACTATGGGCACATAATTAGAATCTACTGTTCGGGTAACTCGGTGGGGTGTTTTCAACTGACAATATCTCTCTTGATTTCCATCGAAAAAATACAAAATTTGTGTTCAAATTCAATCTCTGATTGTGTACTTTCTAAAACAGACAGGCCGCTTAAAAAAATTCCTCACCGTTTAACAGTTATTGTCGGAACGATTACCGAAGGTCACATTTCATCCAATTCTCTAAGCGATTAAGGCTAGTCAATATCAGCCGCTAACCTATCATTTACCCAAAGTTTGATTTCGAGATCATTGTTCTCGCGTTGTAGGAAAAATATTTCCAAGCCAAATTCATAAACAAAACATTAGATTTCCATATTTATGGCCCTCCATAGGCACATAATTGGAATCCGTGGTACGGGTAACTCGGTGGGGCAATTTCAAACCAATGTAAGTCGCTTGATTTCCACCAAAAAAGTTCCAAATTTGTGTTCAGATTCAAGCTAGGAATGTGTTCTATTTAGAACATTCAGGCCGCGTCTAAAAATTCCGTACCGTTCAAAAGCTATGGTCGAAACGGTTACCGTAGGTCACTTTCAATACATTTTCTCAGCGATTACGGCTCGTGAATCACTTGCCACTAACATGTTTTTTTACCGAAAAATTCAGTTTGAGATGATTGGTCTCGCGATATAAAAAAATTATTTCCAAGCGAAATTCGTGAACAAAACGTTAGACTTCCATTTTTAAGCCCCACTATGGGCACATAACTAGAATCTACTGTTTGGGAAACTCGGTGGGGTGTTTTCAAATGACAATAACTCTCTTGATTTCCATCGAAAAAATTCAAAATTTTTGTTCAAATTCAAGCTCCGATTGTGTACTTTCTAAAACATACAGGCTGCTTAAAAAAATTCCTCACCAGTCAACAGTTATTGTCGGAACGATTACGGAAGGTCACTTTTAGTCCAATTCGCTATGCGATTAAGGCTAGTCAATATCAGGCCGCTAACCTATCATTTACCCAAAGTTGGATTTCGAGATGATTGTTCTCGCGTTATAGGAAAAATATTTCCAAGCCAAATTCATAAACAAAACGTTAGATTTCCATATTTATGGCCCTCCATAGGCACATAATTGGAATCCGTGGTACGGGTAACTCGGTGGGGCAATTTCAAACCAATGTAAGTCGCTTGATTTCCACCAAAAAAGTGCCAAATTTGTGTTCAGATTCAAGCTAGGAATGTGTTCTATTTAGAACATTCAGGCCGCGTCTAAAAATTCTGTACCGTTCAAAAGCTATGGTCGAAACGGTTACCATAGGTCACTTTCAATACATTTTCTCAGCGATTACGGCTCGTGAATCACTTGCCACTAACATGTTTTTTTACCGAAAAATTGAGTTTTAGATGATTGGGCTCGCGATATAAAAAAATTATTTCCAAGCGAAATTCGTGAACAAAACGTTAGACTTCCATTTTTAAGCCCCACTATGGGCACATAATTAGAATCTACTGTTTGGGAAACTCGGTGGGGTGTTTTCGAATGACAATAACTCTCTTGATTTCCATCGAAAAAATACAAAATTTGTGTTCAAATTCAAGCTCTGATTGTGTAATTTCTAAAACATACGGGCTGCTTAAAAAAATTCCTCACCATTCAACAGTTATTGTCGGAACGATTACGGAAGGTCACTTTTAGTCCAATTCTCTATGCGATTAAGGCTAGTCAATATCAGGCCGCTAACCTATCATTTACCCAAAGTTTGATTTCGAGATGATTGTTCTCGCGTTATAGGAAAAATATTTCCAAGCCAAATTCATAAACAAAACGTTAGATTTCCATATTTATGGCCCTCCATAGGCACATAATTGGAATCCGTGGTACGGGTAACTCGGTGGGGCAATTTCAAACCAATGTAAGTCGCTTGATTTCCACCAAAAAAAGTGCCAAATTTGTGTTCAGATTCAAGCTAGGAATGTGTTCTATTTAGAACATTCAGGCCGCGTCTAAAAATTCCGTACCGTTCAAAAGCTATGGTCGAAACAGTTACCGTAGGTCACTTTCAATACATTTTCTCAGCGATTACAGCTCGTGAATCACTAGCCACTAACATGTTTTTTTACCGAAAAATTAAGTTTTAGATGATTGGTCTCAAGATATAAAAATAATATATCCAAGCGAAATTCGTGAACAAAACGTTAGACTTCCATTTTTACGCCCCACTATGGGCACATAATTAGAATCTGCTGTTCGGGTAACTCGGTGGGGTGTTTTCAACTGACAATATCTCTCTTGATTTCCATCGAAAAAATACAAAATTTGTGTTCAAATTCAATCTCTGATTGTGTACTTTCTAAAACAGACAGGCCGCTTAAAAAAATTCCTCACCGTTTAACAGTTATTGTCGGAACGATTACCGAAGGTCACTTTTCATCCAATTCTCTAAGCGATTAAGGCTAGTCAATATCAGCCGCTAACCTATCATTTACCCAAAGTTTGATTTCGAGATCATTGTTCTCGCGTTGTAGGAAAAATATTTCCAAGCCAAATTCATAAACAAAACATTAGATTTCCATATTTATGGCCCTCCATAGGCACATAATTGGAATCCGTGGTACGGGTAACTCGGTGGGGCAATTTTAAACCAATGTAAGTCGCTTGATTTCCACCAAAAAAGTTCCAAATTTGTGTTCAGATTCAAGCTAGGAATGTGTTCTATTTAGAACATTCAGGCCGCGTCTAAAAATTCCGTACCGTTCAAAAGCTATGGTCGAAACGGTTACCGTAGGTCACTTTCAATACATTTTCTCAGCGATTACGGCTCGTGAATCACTTGCCACAAACATGTTTTTTTACCGAAAAATTGAGTTTGAGATGATTGGTCTCGCGATATAAAAAAATTATTTCCAAGCGAAATTCGTGAACAAAACGTTAGACTTCCATTTTTAAGCCCCACTATGGGCACATAATTAGAATCTACTGTTTGGGAAACTCTGTGGGGTGTTTTCAAATGACAATAACTCTCTTGATTTCCATCGAAAAAATACAAAATTTTTGTTCAAATTCAAGCTCCGATTGTGTACTTTCTAAAACATACAGGCTGCTTAAAAAAATTCCTCACCAGTCAACAGTTATTGTCGGAACGATTACGGAAGGTCACTTTTAGTCCAATTCTCTATGCGATTAAGGCTAGTCAATATCAGGCCGCTAACCTATCATTTACCCAAAGTTTGATTTCGAGATGATTGTTCTCGCGTTATAGGAAAAATATTTCCAAGCCAAATTCATAAACAAAACGTTAGATTTCCATATTTATGGCCCTCCATAGGCACATAATTGGAATCCGTGGTACGGGTAACTCGGTGGGGCAATTTCAAACCAATGTAAGTCGCTTGATTTCCACCAAAAAAGTGCCAAATTTGTGTTCAGATTCAAGCTAGGAATGTGTTCTATTTAGAACATTCAGGCCGCGTCTAAAAATTCCGTACCGTTCAAAAGCTATGGTCGAAACGGTTACCATAGGTCACTTTCAATACATTTTCTCAGCGATTACGGCTCGTGAATCACTTGCCACTAACATGTTTTTTTACCGAAAAATTGAGTTTTAGATGATTGGGCTCGCGATATAAAAAAATTATTTCCAAGCGAAATTCGTGAACAAAACGTTAGGCTTCCATTTTTAAGCCCCACTATGGGCACATAATTAGAATCTACTGTTTGGGAAACACGGTGGGGTGTTTTCGAATGACAATAACTCTCTTGATTTCCATCGAAAAAATACAAAATTTGTGTTCAAATTCAAGCTCTGATTGTGTAATTTCTAAAACATACAGGCTGCTTAAAAAAATTCCTCACCATTCAACAGTTATTGTCGGAACGATTACGGAAGGTCACTTTTAGTCCAATTCTCTATGCGATTAAGGCTAGTCAATATCAGGCCGCTAACCTATCATTTACCCAAAGTTTGATTTCGAGATGATTGTTCTCGCGTTATAGGAAAAAACATTTCCAAGCCAAATTCATAAACAAAACGTTAGATTTCCATATTTATGGCCCTCCATAGGCACATAATTGGAATCCGTGGTACGGGTAACTCGGTGGGGCAATTTCAAACCAATGTAAGTCGCTTGATTTCCACCAAAAAAAGTGCCAAATTTGTGTTCAGATTCAAGCTAGGAATGTGTTCTATTTAGAACGTTGAGGCCGCGTCTAAAAATTCCGTACCGTTCAAAAGCTATGGTCGAAACGGTTACCGTAGGTCACTTTCAATACATTTTCTCAGCGGTTACGGCTCGTGAATCACTTGCCACTAACATGTTTTTTTACCGAAAAATTGAGTTTTAGATGATTGGTCTCGCGATATAAAAAAATTATTTCCAAGCGAAATTCGTGAACAAAACGTTAGACTTCCTTTTTTAAGCCCCACTATGGGCACATAATTAGAATCTACTGTTTGGGAAACTCGGTGGGGTGTTTTCCAATGACAATAACTCTCTTGATTTCCATCGAAAAAATACAAAATTTGTGTTCAAATTCAAGCTCTGATTGTGTACTTTCTAAAACATACAGGTTGCTTAAAAAAATTCCTCACCATTCAACAGTTATTGTCGGAACGATTACGGAAGGTCACTTTTCATCCAATTCTCTATGCGATTAAGGCTAGTCAATATCAGGCCGCTACCTATCATTTACCCAAAGTTTGATTTCGAGATGACTGTTCTCGCGTTACAGGAAAAATATTTCCAAGCCAAATTCATAAACAAAACGTTAGATTTCCATATTTATGGCCCTCCATAGGCACATAATTGGAATCCGTGGTTCGGGTAACTCGGTGGGGTAATTTCAAACCAACGTAACTCGCTTGATTTCCACCGAAAAAGTGCCAAATTTGCATTCAGATTCAAGCTAGGAATGTGTTCTATTTAGAACATTCAGGCCGCATCTAAAAATTCCGTACCGTTCAAAAGCTATGGTCGAAACGGGTACCGTAGGTCACTTTCAATACATTTTCTCAGCGATTACGGCTCGTGAATCACTAGCCACTAACATGTGTTTTTACCGAAAAATTGAGTTTAAAATGATCGGTCTCGCAATATAAAAAAAATATTTCCAAGCGAAATTCGTGAACAAAACGTTAGACTTCCATTTTCACGCCCCACTATGGGCACATAATTAGAATCTACTGTTTGGGAAACTCGGTGGGGTGTTTTCAAATGACAATAACTCTCTTGATTTCCATCGAAAAAATACAAAATTTGTGTTCAAATTCAAGCTCTGATTGTGTACTTTCTAAAACATTCAGGCCGCTTCAACAAAATTCCTCCCCGTTCAACAGTTATTGTCGGAACGATTACCGAAGGTCACTTTTCATCCAATTCTCTATGCGATTAAGTCTTGTCAATATCGAGCTTCTAACCTATGTATTATCCAAAGTATGATTTCGAGATGATTGATCTCGTGTTATAGGAAAAATATTTCCAAGCCAAATTCATAAACAAAACGTTAGATTTCCATATTCATGGCCCTCCATAGGCACATAACTGGAATTCGTGGTTCGCGTAACTCGGTGGGGCAAATTCAAACCAATGTAACTAGCTTGATTTCCACCGAAAAAGTACCAAATTTGTGCTCAAATTCAAGCTACGAATGTGTTCTATCTAGAACATCCAGGCCGCGTCTAAAAATTCCGTACCATTCATAGGCTATGGTCGAAACGGTTACCGTAGGTCACTTTCAATACATTTTCTCAGCGATTCCGTCTCGTGAATAACTAGCCACTAACATGTTTTTTTACCGAAAAATTGAGTTTTCGATGATTGGTCTCGCGATAAAAAAAAAATACTTCCAAGCGAAATTCGGGAACAAAACGTTAGACTTCCATTTTTACGCCCCACTATGGGCACATAATTGGAATCTACTGTTTGGGAAACTCGGTGGGGTGTTTTCAAATGACAATAACTCTCTAGATTTCCATCAAAAAAATACAAAATTTGTGTTCAAATTCAAGCTTTAATTGTGTACTTTCTAAACCATACAGGCCGCTTAAAAAAATTCCTCACCGTTCAATAGTTATTGTCGGAACTATTACCGAAGGTCACTTTTATTCCAATTCTCTAAGCGATTAAGGCTAGTCAATATCAGGCCACTAACCTATCATTTACCCAAAATTTAATTTCGAGATGATTGATCTCGCGTTATAGGAAAAATATTTCCAAGCCAAATTCATAAACAAAACGTTAGATTTCCATATTTATGGCCCTCCATAGGCACATAATTGGAATCCGTGGTTCGGGTAACTCGGTGGGGGCAATTTCAAACCAATGTAACACGCTTGATTTCCACCCAAAAAGTGCCATATTTGTGTTTAGATTCAAGTTAGGAATGTGTTCTATTTAGAACATTCAGGCCGCGTCTAAAAATTCGGCA